>CAUYTI010163003.1:0-23558 GCA_963575145.1 Galago senegalensis
CCACATACACCTAAGGTGGCGGGTTCAAATCCCCAGCCCGGGCCCACCAAACAACAATGATGGCTGCAACCAAAAAATGGCCAGGCGTTGTGGCGGGCGCCTGTGGTCCCAGCTACTTGGGAGGCTGAGGCAGGAGACTCGATTGAGCCCAGGAGTTGGAGGTTGCTGTGAGCTGTGATGCCATGGCACTCTACCCAGGGGGACAGCTTGAGGCTCCGTCTCAAAAAAAAAAAAAAAGAAAGAAAATTAGGTCTACAGTGCTATTGGAAATATAGTACTATTATGTTGGGGTGAAATGACTTGCTGACCTAAGAGTGACTCTAGTAATATAAAACCCATAGTCCACTAGTAACTGACTATGGCTGTAATCATTTCTAGCAAGGAATAAAAGGTACTGAGGTAAGACTTGAGATTTGACTATAACACACAGATCAGAAACCATTAAAGAACGGTTGAAACTAGAAACCTTTTGGAGAAAAATTGTGACAACTGATTCATTTCCCTGTACTAGATTACATTAGGTGAAGTTACATGACATCTTATTTTTTTACTTAAAAGCACAACACAATTATAGTTATTTGTGCAATTTTTGGTTTAATATCTGTCTTCCCTGACTATTGTAAACTCAAGAAAGATAGGAACCATGTCTATTTTATTGACTACTATATCCCTAGTACATGGCACATAGCAGGCATTAAAAAACAAAAAACAAAAAAAAAAAATAGGCTCGGCACCTGCAGCATAGTGGTTACAGTGCCAGCCACATACATGAAGGCTGGCAAGTTTGAACTGGGCCCAGGTCAGCTAAAACAACAATGACAACTGCAACAAAAAATAGCCTGGTGTTGTAATGGGCACCTATAGTCCCAGCTACTTGGAAGCCTGAGGCAAAAGAATCACTTAAGCCCAAGGGTTTGAGGTTGCTGTGAGCTGTGATGCCATAGCACTCTACCGAGGGTGACATAGTGAAACTCTGTCTCTAAACCCGCCCCCACCAAAACAGTCTCACTTTGTTGCTTCAGGCTAGAGCACTCTGTCCTCATAGCAACCTCAAACTCCTGGGCTCAAGCCATCCTCTTGCTTTAGCCTCCCAAGCAGCTGGGATTCTAGGTGCCCACCACAAAACCCAGCTACTTTTTATATTTTTAGTGAAGATGGGGGTCTTGATTTTGCTGAGGCTGGTTTTGAATTCCTGAGCTCAAACAATCCACCCACCTCAGCCTCCCAGAGGCTGGTGTGAGCCACTGTGCCCAGCCCTCAAATATTTTTAAATCAATGAAAATACCTTTATATAGCCAAAAGTGTTCATTAAGTGGCTATTATCAGGCTAGGTGCCTGTGGCTCAAGCGGCTAAGGCACCAGCCATGTACACCCAAGGTGGCAGGTTCGAATCCCCAGCCCAGGCCGGCCAAACAACAATGACGGCTGCAACCCCCCAAAAAATAGCCGGGCATCGTGGCAGGTGCCTGTGGTCCCAGCTACTTGGGAGGCTGAGGCAGGAGACTCGCTTGAGCCCAGGAGTTGGAGGTTGCTGTGAGCTGAGATGCCACGGCACTCTACCCAGGGGGACAGCTTGAGGTTCCTGTCTAAAAAAAAAAAAAAAACACTTTATCTTTTTTTCTGTTTCATTTTTTATAGTTTCTGTTGCTGTCTTTAAATTCACTGATCTTTTCATCTGCAAAGTCCACAATTTGTCATTAATTTTATATAGCATATTTTTTACCCTTGATACTTTTTCATCTTCTTCAGTTTTTTCCTAGGAGGCAGTTGAGTTACTTGGAAGTAATTTAATCCTTTCAAGTTTTGCTTTTATTAGGTGAGACTAGAGCTGTATTTAGTCTAGGGCTAATTATTCCCCACTACTGAAGCAATACCCTTCCATACCAAGCCCCATGAATCAGGAGGCATTGCAGTCTGGCTGGTACCAACTGGCACTATTCCCAGCCCTCTGTGTGCGGTAGGTACTATTCCCTCTGAACATTTTTGATGTTTCTTCCCCTGCCTTGGATAGTTTCCTCACGGACTTGCACTGGTTATGTTCTGCTAAATGTATCAAGGGGGCCTTCTCCAGATCTCTGGAGTTCTTTCTCTGTGCGGTGCTCTTTTCAGATACTCTGTCCTACAGATTCTCCTCTGTCAATTCTGTTTCTTCAACTCACTGAGCCTGCCTGGCTTTATATCCCTCTCCCCTATACTGCAGCCTTGAAATTCCCTTAAGCAGTACGCCGTAGGAATTACAGGGTTTACCTTATTCGTCTCCCATCTTTCAGATTCACTGACCTTCATTGGCTGACATCCAGTGTCTTAAAGACTGTTGTTTCATATTTTTGTCTGGGAAATTTTTGGTTGTTTCAGGTGGAAGGAAAAATCAGTTCTAGTTACTCATGTTGCCCTGAAGTAGAAATCCTCAAAAAAGTGGCAGGTGCTTGTAGTCCCAGCTACTTGGAAAGCTGAGGCAAGAGAATCGCACAAGCCCAAGAGTTTGAGGTTGCTGTGAGCTGTGATGCCACGGCACTCTACCCAGGGCAACACAATGAGACTCTGTCTCAAAAGAAAAAAAAAAAGAAATCCTCAAAAAACTTGAATAATTTTTAAAATAATTTTTATATTGAAATATAGATATATCTTGAAACAAGATATAAAATTTACATAATTTTTTTCTTAAATCAGTCTTCAGAGTCATTCCATACTTAAGCCTGGCTCCTTAAGATTACCCTGCCAGACCCCCTGGGTTATACATTCCTTCCTTAGGATGTGCTGATTTTAAGGGCTCAGAGGCGACCCCCCACCTTGTCTTTAAAAATCACTGCCCTTACTACATGTTAATACATTCTCTTTTTCTTTGTAAGTTTTTTGTATGTTTATCAACCATTTATGCCTCACTAGAAATAAATTTAGCAGCCAATTAACTGAGGGTGGGTTAGATCGGGAGAGGTTATCCAGGGTGGTGCGGTGTGAGAAGGGGACAGAGTAGAAGAGCAGAACTCTGACATAACTACTTCTACCACTGATTTGACAAGGGCACTGATTAGGAAGGGGGATGTAAGATTAGCTCTGTCTGGATCATCTTAGAATCTTAGAATTCAGCAAGCAGCAGGGGCAGAAACAATCCCTGTGTTGGTGCTTGTTAACAGAGCCTGGCATTATTTGTGTTGTATCTTCCCTAGGGCCCGTGTACCATGAATACTGTGAGTGTCCGGAAGAGGATCCTCAGGCTTGGCAGAAAATTCTTTCTTGTCCAACCAAGGAGCCACAGATTGCAAAAGATTTTGCTTCCTTCCCCACCATCAATCTCCAGCAGATGCTAAATGAAATCCCCAAAAGGTTTGGGGACGAGAATGGTGCTGTTGTTCATTACACAATTCTCAATAACCACATTTACCGGAGATCTTTAGGGAAATACACAGACTTCAAAATGTTCTCTGATGAGATTTTGCTGTCACTGGCCAGAAAGGTATGAAGAATAAATGAATTGATTCCAAAAATAACATCGTTATTTCGTTGTCGCATTTAAATGCTGACAGTTATGATGGCAAATGATGAGAATGGATAGCTGGCTCAGAATTGACATCTGAAATGTTTACCACCTAAGTGTTCATAACACTCCGTCTTTGTGGATCTCATTTCTCTGTAAAATTTAAATTAACTCATATCCCCATCCCAGAGAGGCCACGCTCCACTTCAGTGAGTTCCCAGATGCTACAGCCTTGAGGTCATGTAAGTTCTCTGTTCTTGCTGAATACACCCTCCCATTCAGATTTCACCTTCTCTAAGCTGTTTTCTTCTTTTTACCTCAAAATAACTTGAACTTGGAACACATTTTCTTTCTTTTACCCTAAGCACATCTAGAAGATACTATGCGTGGCACATTTTGCTGAAGGTTGGGGTAACACAGAGAGGCTATTTTGTATAATGCATACTGAAAAACAAACAGAACCCCTGACATTTAAACACAGACATCTCGGCACCAGGCAGACTCTCAGTCATCTTTGCTTCCAGGAGTCTCACTGCCTCTACTTGATCTTCAGGTCTTAGCCTCTTACTAAATGTGGCTTAGCCCACAGTCTTTCAGGCTGTCCACAGCCCTGAATGTGATCCACAAAGGTAAGGATTTATGAACACTTAGGTGGTAAACATTGCAGATGTACACTGCTGAGCCAGAAATCCATTTCCTTGCTATCCTGCCATTCACTCCCTGTTTCCACATTTGTAGAACTCTAAGTTACTCTTTCACCCCCTATTTCCACTCATTGTCGAACTCTAGCAATTCAAATGACCTTTTGTTTTTTCTTATTCCTGGTGAGCAGGATGGAGGTGAGCAATTTTTATCCTTCTCACCCTGGAAGATCATCAAGATAGTTTCTAAACCAAGACCCAACTGTTACACAGTAATTCCCCAAGTGTACTGAATGTGTGTGTGCAATCAATTCTTATTTGTAATGCATTTCCCTTCCCGTTCCCCCAGCCCACAGAGTAAGCATGAACACATATCACAGGCATCTGATCCTAAAGGCAGTGCTGTCCTCCTGGGCTACCCCGAGGCTTCCCTGCCTGCATCCCTGCATCTTATACTCAGGTTGCTGGCTCCATAGGAGTAGTTTTTAACCAGGATAATTTTCCCCTGAAGGGGACAGTTGGCAACGTCTAGAGACTTTTGGTTGTCACAAAATGTCCAGTGGGTAGAGTGGGTGTTGCATTTCATGGGTAAACATCCTGCAATGCACAAGACAGCCCACAGCAAAGAATTATTCGTCCCCAATATTAATAGTGCAAGGTTGAGAAATCCTGTTCCACAGTGAAAACTTCATATGCAGAATTTGTTAATGAGTTTATAAATAATAGCAGGGAGGCAAGGGTTGAGTATTTACATCCCTTGGCCTTTCCTTTTGTTCTATGCCTGGTGGCTGAGAAGAAAACTAAGGTAAAAGAGATTCAATCCTGCTCCAATGGGACTTATTTCTGTTACTTGGGAGTGAAGGTGGAATGTGAATACGAACACTTACAACATGATAAGCCTGAAGAAAAGTGGGCAAATAGGGTTCAAGGCACGAGGAGGGCAAGTCATAGGGGAGGTCATGTTAGACACAGGTTTGAAGGAAGAGAAAGAATGCTGAGTTGAATAGTAAGAGTAGAACATTCCAAGCGAAGGGAGTTACATATTAAAGTGTATTTTCCAAGAGCAGCCTGAAGTTCAGCAGTTATGTGGGCAGGTAAAAGGTGGGCTTAAAGCTAAGCTAGAGCAAGACAGCAAGGTCTTAAATGCCAGCCAAAAGGTTAAGAGCTTGTCCCATGGGCAAAGGTGTTGTTATACCTGGTGGTGACATTAACCAAATTAGTTTTAGAAATTCTAATTTTAGAATTAATTTTATTTTAATTTTTTTGAGGCACTCACACTTTGTCACCTTTGGTAGAATGTGACAAACTCTTGGGCTTACCTAATTCTCTTGCTTCAGCCTCCTGAGTACTGGGACTGCAGGCACCCACCACAATGCCTGCCTAGTTTTAAATACGAAGTCTTGCTCTTGGTCAAGCTGGTCGTGAACTCCTGATCTCAAGCAATCCACCTGCCTGGGCCTTTCATAGTGCTGGGATTACAGGCCTGATCCACTGTGCCTAGCCTAGAATTAATTTTAGTTTTACAAATTTGAATGGCCATGTGAAGAGTAGATTAGAATGGGGAGAGGCTAGAATGATAATACCTAGTAAGGGAGCTATTCCAGCACCTAAGCAAGAGATGAAAAGGATCTAAACTCAGGCACTGACTACGGAGATGGAAATGGGGTGGCGAGTTCTGGAAACAAAGGTAGATGAGGTACAGAGGAGGGCAGTGAAGAAAAACAAGGGCTTGGGTCTAACTCTAATTTGGGTCTAACATTCTTTTCTTAGGCAGCTGTGAGAGAGGGTTATTGCCTCTCATTCATGCCTCTCTATACAATTTCCACTCCTGTAATACTAAATTTGAAATGCTACCTGTGGATAGAGGTAGATAATGCCTGGTTAAGTGAATTTGTCATTCACCATCCTCACCTGTGATTTTCTGATGTTACCGATAATTAAGAGGCATTCTTCTTTCCTGTCTTAATGTTTTTTGATGATCAGCTCTATTAGAAGTATTTAAGAAAGCAAAAAAACTGAAGTATTTAGTACCAAAGACTAAAGATTTCCCAGCACTGATGTTTATACTTTTGTTTATGTAGGTCCTTCTTCCAGACTTAGAATTTTATATTAATCTTGGAGATTGGCCCTTAGAGCATCGAAAAGTCAATGAAACCCCCAGCCCTGTGCCTATCATTTCATGGTGCGGCTCTCTGGATTCAAGGGACATTATCCTTCCAACGTATGACATCACCCATTCCACACTGGAAGCAATGAGGGGGGTCACAAATGATCTTCTCTCTATTCAGGGAAATACAGGTAAATTAAGTTTAATTCTCTAAGAATAAGATTAGAAGTAAATAAGTCAAGGAAAGGTTCCGGTGGAGTAAATGTGTATATATATATATGTTAAAAACCATTCTTCTTATTTTCTTACCAGGAGAAAAGAAAAACATTGTATTAAATGCTAAAGTGGGGTAGCACCTGTGGCTCTCACTGGGTAGGGCACTGACCCCATATACCAAGGGTGGTGGGTTTGAACCCAGCCCTGGCCAAACTGCAACAAAAAATAGCTGGGCCTTGAGGTGGGCATCTGTAGTCCCAGTTACTTGGGAGGCTGAGGCAAGAGAATTGCCTAAGCCCAGGAGTTGGAGGTTGGAGGTTGCCGTGAGCTGTGATGCCACAGCACTCTACTGAGGGTGATAAAGTGAGACTCTATCTCTAAAAATAAATGAATGAATGAATGCTAAAGTGACTTGTTTAGGATTCGTCTAATCCAGAAATTGAAGATGCATGGTTTGGGCCAGTAACTCCCAAACCTACCTTCACTGAGTCTCCTTTGAGTTGGTCACTTATAAATATCATTTGGTATTTACAAAATGGCCATATTTTGTAAAGTTATCACTTAATTCAGACTCCAATGCCTTTGTATTGTTGGATGAAATGACAGAGAATTTTGAAAAATATAAAATTTTATGCAAATGAAAGAATTGTGATAATAGTATAATTTGGATGTTCCTACCTCCAACACTTTATAAGGAATTCTCCCCTTTCCTTTTTCTGTTTCCCTTTCTTAAAATTAATTATTAATCTATTAATGTATGTATGAATGTATGTGTGTATTTATTTATTTTTAGAGACAGGGTCTCACTGTGTCACCAGGCTGGAGTGCAATAGCATAATCATAGCTCATTGCAGGCTCAAACTCCTGAGCTCCCCGAGTAGAAAAAAGCCTTGCCTTGTTTTATAGACTTTATTTCTATTTATTGGGGTCTAGTAGATTTATGTGGTGGAGAAGACCAGAGACTTTTTATAAGTTATATTTTGTAACTATCTATAGATAACATGAAGGGCAAACTGACCTACTTCTACTTTCATAACAGTTGAGTTTTTGAAATTTTTGTACTAAAACACTAAAGAGATTAATCCCTTCAAAATTTCTATATTTATTCCTTAAAATACTGACCAGTGATAACTAATGACTTCTCTCTTTAGAATACCAGAAATAGATTTAAATTAATTCTTCCAGAATATTTCCCTTCCGGTAAAGATAGGATATAAGCATACCTATATAATGGAGTTATAGATATGCACATATTTGCATTTAAAAGCATATTAGAAGAAAAGGTTTCCCTGTATTCAAAAAAGATGTGCTCAAAATTCTGAGTAACCTAAGAACTTGTGGGTATTACTTTGATACGTAGTTGTCTAAGAACAAAAGCTGATTTCACATGATTGTGAAACACACACACACAAAATGGAAGAAGCTAATAATGTCTTCATGAGTAAGCCAAGTTCCTGAATCTCTTTTTGGTTTTTTTTTGTTTGTTTGTTTTGTTTTGTTTTTTGAGACAGAGCCTCAAGCTGTCCACCTGGGTAGAGTGCCGTGGCATTACAGCTCACAGCAACCTCCAACTCCTGGGCTCTAGTGAGTCTCCTGCCTCCGCCTCCCAAGTATCTGGGACCACAGGTGCCCGCCACAATGCCCGGCTATTTTTTGGTTGCAGCCGTCATTGTTGTTTGGTGGGTCCAGGCTGGGGATTCGAACCCACCACCTTAGGTGTACGTGGCTGGTGCCTTAGCCGGTTGAGCTATAGGCGCTGAGCCCTGAATCTCTTTTTGATTTGAACATGGTTGGACATTATTTTGGGTTATTTCCTAGTGTTGTGTAACAGAAAACACCAATACTTGTGTGAGGTCTCACTAGTAGGCAAATGGGTAAAATTAGAGCATTCTTTTACCTAATACAACAAATGAAAAGACTTGTCTTGAAAGTCTAAACTTGAAAATAACTCTGGCAAATTGAGACTCAATCCCATACTTGTAGAAATAGCATCTACTTTAGAAGATGAGTTGATAAAAGAACTTGAACGTCGTCAATGACAGTGGTAGAGTAAGGATGATTAAGCTTGCCACATAGAAACATCAAATCCATAATCATAATTTTTTTATGGCCTTAAACTTCTAGGTCCGTCCTGGATCAATAAAACAGAGAAAGCTTTCTTCAGAGGTAGAGATAGCCGAGAGGAGAGGCTCCAGTTGGTACAGCTATCCAAAGAAAATCCACAGCTCCTAGATGCAGGAATTACAGGATATTTCTTTTTCCAAGAGAAAGAAAAGGAGCTTGGAAAAGCCAAGTTGACAGGTTTCTTTGATTTCTTTAAGGTATGCATTTGAGTCTTCCTGTATGGATTTGAAGTGATAAACTTGTATTAAAAGTCTACGAAGTAGGTGGACTTAGGCGAATTTATCCTGTTTAGTGAACTAACACACTTTCGCACGTTCTTATCAGACCCCAGGATCACAAAACTCTGTGTGCTTTCCTTCTTTTGTTGTTGTTGACTTTGTCTATCAAATAGCTCAGAAATACACTCAGTGCTCAGAAAACAGTACAAGGATTAGCCTGAGGTTTTGATGATTTATTTCTCGTCTTTCTTCCATGGGTGTGTTTAACAAACTGAAAATATAAATATTTTTTATGTGAAGTGATCTCAGATGTCTTTTATAAATAGGAAGAACAGAAATTCCATATATACAAAATAGGAGCTGGAATTGGGGTTCAAGTTCTGCTTCTAATGCTGCCGGTCTACCAACTCTGGGACCTTTCTCTCTTAGTACACTGGTCTCTAAACACATGTGATGCCTGCCTAGCTCTGTCAGAATATTATCACTAGGCTCAAAGGAGATAAAGGGGTGGACAGTGTAACAAAACCTGAGTGGCTAGAAAACTCCTCGGTACCAATTATTTAAGAAAAAATTAATGACCAGATTTGAGAGTATGCTTCTTCATCTCAGTGTGATACAATGAAAAGAAGAGGGGATTTGAAAATAGAGGTTTATAAATTTCTCTGAGTTTTTTCATTTGTGGAAAGCAAGGGCGGGGAGGAGCAGAGGCTAGTAATACCTGCTTCACATTATTATAATTAATGAGGTTTAAGGCCTAGAAAAAGTGCTTTCAAAATGTAAAACAAAATATCCAACAAATATGCCAACAGAGTTCCTGCTGTGTCGCCAAGTCCTTACACTTCCCCAGGTTTCTGTCTCCTCAGTTCTGAACCTGTAAAATAGAAAAAATGCCTTCCTATTTCATAGACTGAGTATGAAGTATAAGAAACTTGTGAAATGATGTATAAATGAAAGTATAAATTGTTATCAGTATTCAACTTTAGTAAACATAGAACTTTTGAAAATAGTATTCCTATCTGGTTACAAAGATCTGTGTATTCTCTGTTATGTAGAGATAACTGAAATACGAATTTATTACTGTTTCCTAAAATTGTTTATCATCATAACATTAAATGTGTTATATATCTTAAAATTGATTTACTAAAGGCTGCTTCTGGTTTTAATACAAAGAAAAAACATAAGTTATACAATAAAACTTTTAAACATGAAAGCTGGAAAATGGGCTCGGTGCCTGTGGCTCAAGCGGCTAAGACGCCAGCCACATACACCTAAGGTGGCAGGTTCAAATCCAGCCCAGACCCACCAAACAACAATAATGGCTGCAACCAAAAAAAAATAGCCGGGCGTTGTGGTGGGCGTCTGTGGTCCCAGCTACTTGGGAGGCAGAGGCAGGAGACTCGCTTGAGCCCAAGAGTTGAAGGTTGCTGTGAGTAGTGAAGCCCTGGCACTCTATCCAGGGTGACAGCTTGAGGCTCTGTCTCAAAAAAAAAAAAAAAAGCTGGAAAATGGAAGATAATTTCTTTGTATGTATATTTAGTGGGACAGTGTTAACAGGAAGCAGAAGTGCAACAAATAACTGTTAAAATTTTTTGTTTATTGTCTTTAATCTTTCAGTATAAGTATCAAGTGAATGTGGACGGCACTGTGGCTGCTTACAGATACCCATATCTCATGCTGGGGGACAGTCTGGTTCTAAAACAGGACTCACCATATTATGAACATTTCTACATGGCACTAAAGCCTTGGAAACATTATGTTCCAATTAAAAGAAATCTTAGTGATTTACTAGAGAAAGTGAAATGGGCCAAGGTATGTGTCCTGCAATTTTCATTTCTTTAGACAATAAGAAATTCACCGGAGTGAACCTAAGTATACAAGTTAATACAAATTAATTTGACATAATGGAATTTTTTAAATGTTACTTTTAACAATTTTTTTCCCTTGAAATATTTAAAGAATCATCATCAGCATCATTTTACATACCCTTTATCAACATTTTTGAGAATTTTTGGAAGATTAGAAGTTCAGTGTTATATAAAGTATAAATTTACTAGATAAATCACTAGTCACGCTCACATACACAAGATGCACAGAATCCAAATTACTGATTGAAAAGACCCAGAGTTGGCTCAGTGCCCACAGCTCAGTGGTTAGGATGCCAGTCACATGCGCCAGGGTTTGTGGGTTCAAACCTGGCCCGAGCCTGCTAAAAACAAACAAACAAACAAAAAAATACCCAGGCATTGTGGTGAGCACCTGTAGTCCCAGCTACTTGGGAGGCTGAGGCAAGAGAACCTCTTAAGCCCTAGAGTTGGAGGTTGCTGTAAGCTGTGATGCCACAGCATTCTACTGAGGGCGACATAGTGAGACTTTGTCTCAAAAAAAAAAAAAAAAGACCCAGAGTTAAAGTGCTTTATGCCCAAGAAAACATACAAGGCAATTACAGTACTCTTCTGCAGTTAGAAGATACACACAAGTTCTTAATGATGAACGTTCTATATAATGTTCCAAGAATTACAAGTTTCCCATAAAATAGGAGTTCCTTTTTTAAAAGAAAGAGTATTTAAAAGCTGATGTGTTTATTATAAAATAACAAAAATTTACTCTTCCATTATAAGAGTTTATTCTAAGTTTCTAAAGAGCAATATGTGGTTATAGAAATCACTATGTAGGCTGGGCACAGTGGCTCACACCTGTAACCCTAGCACTCTGAGAGGCCGAAGCAGGAGAATTGCTTGAACTCAGGAGTTTAAGACCAGCCTGAGCAAGAGTGATACCCTGCTAAAAATAGAAAAACTATCCAGATGTTGTGACAGGTGCCTGTATTCCCAGCTACTGGGGAGGCTGAGGCAAGAGTTTGAGGTTCCTGTGAGCTATGATGATACCACGGCACTCTACTCAGGGAAACCCAGTGAGACTCTCTCTTGAGAAAAAGAAATAACTGAGTTCCTGAGGCAGAATCGTTTTTGTGACACTTTATAAGAGCCACAGTTGCCTGCAAATTGGCTTTTTTGTGGGCAGCATGGTAGAATATTAACTTTTTTCCAAAACTATAATTAGGAAGACTGACTATTCCTAGTACTGAATGAACAGGCTGTGGGTACTGAATTTTCTTATAAAAACAATGTCATCTTTCCTAGCTACATTTTAACATAGCTTTTTGGCTCTGACTACATGGAGCTTTTAAAAGATGTTATAACATGAAAACTGATTCATTCTATTTCAAGCAGAGAGGACCAAACTGGGGAGACAAATGATGAGCCCCAAGCTTACTTCCTAGGTGGCTGGAAAAGTGCCAAGATAGTCACAACAGAGGCTGCAGGTGGGGAGAGGGGATGGTTTACTGGAATGGTGGAACAGGGGGCCAAACACGTTTGATTTCTCTCTCACAGAGATGTCTAGGAAAGCACGCTGTCTCTTTCCACAGCTTCATTCATAAGTCATATTTTATTTTAAGTTCCACCGCTCCCATGCTGTTCACATTCAGCCCCACCTCTGCCTCGCTTCATGCTGTCTTCCTTTCTTTGTGGGGTACAGAAGTTCACTCACTGTTTTGTTTTCTTTTAAACCTTGCAGGAAAATGACAAAGAAGCCCAGAAGATTGCCAAAGAAGGGCAGCTGGCCACTAGGGACCTCCTCCAGCCACACAGGCTTTACTGCTATTATTACGGGGTTCTGCAGGTCAGTCCAGAGCGTCCACCCTGCAGACCAGGTGTTGGGCCTGAGCACCTCGTGTCTTGCTTCCGGAAGTCTTCAGAGAGTCAGCCTGTGGACTGGCTGGCACGAGCCTAGGGAAGGACAGGGCTGCTGCTCAGTCCCTTTGTGGCCTCCGTGTTCTTTTAAATCTCAGTTCCGTATCATGCACAATGCTGGGAGCCCTCACAAATGCATCGTAGAAGCCCCTTCCATCTTGTCAGTGCTCTCTTTTATTAAATGCCTTATGAAATTCCTTGTTTAGGTGTTCCTGGACCTCTGAGAACAACATTTTCTTTACTTGGAAAATAAGAGGCTTGGCCATTTCTATCTATTCAAAATTGTTCTCCTTGATACTTAAGAACCAAGCCTTTTACAGCATAGGTATTGAGCTTGCTGTATAAAACAATCAAACAAATGAAAAAAATTATAATAGTTCTAACAGCTTAGGGTTAATCCTGATATATAAGTGTTTATTAAGAATCAGAGGATTGGTCCTTAAGTAACTACCCTCTGTTTTACTCAGTACAGTCCAAGGAAAAAATAGGAATCACATTTTTGTTTTTAATCTAAACTTATTTTTCTATGGGCAGAATAGAAGTAAATTTCAATGCCTATGGATGCTACCCTTTCATATTTTTATTCTCAGAGAAAACTAAAAATGATAAATTGTATCATTTCCTAGAAGCAGCCCTTTCTTCCCTTAAATTGGTTCTGTCCCCCTGCTGGTCTAGCTTGAATTTTAATAGTAGGAATTTCTCCCCCTACAGTATTAATCAGGCTCATCTACTCATGGCCTCATTTTGTTGGGTCTGGCCCAGTACCAGGAATATGCAGCTAAATGGGCACAGAACCAGTGAACTGAAATATCCCATTTATAGGAGTATTTTAGTCAGTGGCCACTGTACAGGAACATTTCACAAACATGTCATCATTTTTAAAAGGTATGTGACTAAAGGCCTAACAATGTGAGACTACCAACTTTATTTTGAGAAGTTTATCAGCTTTGTTTACCGATTTGGTATTCAAAAAATTAATTATTCACTTAAAAGTGGAGGATAAAAGCTGATACCTATATATAAAACTGGATTGGGGGTCCCTGATAGATTGTGAAATATTGTGCTATTGCCAGTAGGAGCTAAAGTTAAAATGTAACTTTAAGACTGGAATAAACCAGTCTGAAGACACCCAGCATGATTAGGAGTGGCGGGAGGGGGAGGAGTCAATGGAAGGAAATGTGAACTAATCTTTCACTTGCCTTGAAACACACCTTGCAGAAATACGCAGAGCACCAGGCCAGCAAACCTGAAATACGTGACGGCATGGAACTTGTTCCTCAGCCAGAAGACAGCACATCCCTCTGTGAGTGCCACAGGAAAAATCCTTTAAGGGAAGAGCTTTAAGTGATCCCAGAACCACACTCCTGTGAATGCTGACGACATCTTTAAGAAAGCCTTAAGATAGTACAAAAGACTCTGCCCAGCAGACTAGTTTTTTCAGTGACTTTATATAATATGGATGGATGAAGCAATACAGGTTGAGTAGCCCTTATCTGAAATGCTTGGGACCAGAAGTGTTTCAGATTTCCTTTTTTTGTTTGTTTTTCAGATTTTAGGGTATTTGCATAGACACACTAAGGTATCTTGGAGATGAGACCGCAGTCTAAACATGAAATCCACTTACATTTCATATATACCTCATAGCCTAGAGGTAACTATATACAGTATTTTTAATCATTTTGTGCAAGAAACAAAGTTTGTGTACATCGACCTATAAGAAAGCTGTCACTATCTCAGGCACCCATTGGATGGTGTCATGGATTTTGGAGTATTTCAGATTTTGGATTTTTGGATTAGAGATGCTCAATCTGTATTTGAATAAGTATCACCAAATGTCACTGGATATTTAATATCTTTTGAGTAAATACTGAGATTATCAGCATCACAGTTTCTCTAAAATGAAAATTTGGGGATCATAGCAGATAGACAGACTTGCCAAAATGTAAATCAGCCTCTGTGAAACTATTTTCATCATACTTACTGCTTTCTTTCTATCACCACTCACTGCCTATCTTCCACTTCCACTTATGAAGAGACAATAGTTTGTCTAACTATTGCCCCCAACCTGACTGCACACTTTCTCCTCTTCAAAGCTGCCTCTGGCTTTCAGTGACAGCAGCCTCCTTTTGGAAGGTCTCATAAAGATACTTCAGGAAGAAGAAGATGACTCTTGCTAGTGATGCCCACTCTATCGGGTTGTATACTCATCCAGGACAACGCTGTGGTGTCAATATAGATAAAGGTGTGCTGTCAACATGATGTCCTATGGACATCAATCGTTATCTACTATGTATCTGTTGAATAGAAAAAGATAACCATAGGGCGGCACCTGTGGCTCAAAAGGGTAGGGCGCTGGCCCCATATGCTGGAGGTGGCATGTTCAAACCCAGCCCTGGCCAAAAAAAAAAAGAAAAAGATAACTGTAGTCAGATGAAGAACTTTAATTCTCTTTAACCTTTAAAAGGTATCCTTCAAAACATTGAAAACCTTCCAGCAAGCTCCAGGAAGCTTGGTATCTTGGGAACCATTGATACCCCAACCACAGAGGCAAGCACCTCACACAATCACTCCTCTGTTTCAGTGGGTTTTGTTACTAAGATAAAGACTTTGGGAGTTTCCTCTGCCTTCCAGGACAGGGCCATGTCTTAGGACTCTTAACCCAGTTCATTACATACTCCGTGTAGTACCACCAATCCAAGATTTAGTTCACTATCTGTACCTTTATGCCCTAAAAACAAGAGCTAGCCACACTCCCAATTTAAAAATATTTACTCTCCTAATTGAAGTGTTTACTTAATCTGGAAAACAATGTAGCCATTTAAAAGTGATCATACCTATTCTTTCTGAAGAATGATGGGATGATAGGGTTTTTTTCTTTTTAACTGAGTCTAATCAAAGCTAAGTATATGAGGCAAATTTTAACACCCATCACTTTAAAAACCACAAGTGTACAAGTAAAAAACAAAGGGCAAGCTGTTCTGAGACCACACCCCAGTGAATCTGTGTCTGTGTATATTGTGCATGGTGTTTATGGCTTGTCAAAATTGGGATTATGACAAGAGAAATTGCTTCCCTCGTACTTCCCTGCCCTGAACCCCATGCCTCCAAATCCCCAGAACTCCAAGATGTTAGAAACGCCTTAAATTTTTAAAATGTACATTGCCTTCTGCCAAACCAGGCCTAATAGTTAAAAGCAAGTTGAGTCAAGTGCAGCAGCTTTAAGGAATGGAACAGAAATGATGTGCTTGAGAAATAAAGTGAAACTCCTCAAGAAATTCTAAAGGAAGAGAGTTACCTTTTTGGCCATAGCCTTTAAGAAGACTCAGTTTTACATGGCTTTCTGGTTTGTAAACAAAAATGTATCTCTGTGGTAGAAAGTTTGGAAGGAGATTGACCAGTATCTGAGGAGAAGAGGGAGAGGAGAGAATTTTTACTTGTTGCTTTATACCTTTCCATACTACTTAAGCTGCTTTTACTATAAGTATGAATAAAATTGCAAAATAAAGAAAAATGCCAATCTAGGAAAAGACAATCAATACACAATAGATATAAATAGGAAAAGAAAATGGATACTTATATTTTCCATTATACTGTTTTTAAATATACTATGTCTAGAATTTTATATTATGGGACATATATGTACTTTATAAATAAAGCAAATTTTCTAAAAATAAATTTGAAAAGGTACCTTTTGTTTTGTTTTGTTTTGTTGAGATCTGAGTCTGCTTTGTCATCCTGGGTAGAGTGTCATGGCTTGATACAGCTCACAGCAACCTGAAACTCTTGGGCTCAAGAAAGCTTCTTGCCTCCGCCTCTCAAGTAGCTGAGACTAAGGCATGTGCCACCAAGGCTGGCTAGTTTTTCTCCTTTTAGTAGAGATGGGGTCTTGTGCTTGCTCAGGCTGATCTCAAACTCTTGCGCTCAAGTGATCCACCTGCCTCTGCCTCCCAAAGTGCTAGGATTATAGGCATGAGCCTAGCCATCTTTTGTTTCTTTGAGAGAATGTAACTAGCTACAGCCCCAATAACTGAGTTGGCCTAATTTTAATTCTGTCTTTATGAATAAATGAACCAAAATTTCTATCACTACTACTCAATCCCTAGTGGGTAGAAATTTCTTAGGGAAAAAAAATATTTAACCTTGACATTATTTTCTGTTAGTAGTGAAAATACAAGAAGAAGACAAATGGTCCCCTGGCATAGTAGACAGAAGACAAATGGTCCCCTGGCATAGTATGGCCAAGTTAGAAGAAATACAAAGTTCTTGTTTGGAGGGAAAGGAGATCATCCTTGTCCTGATGAAGTATATAGTTGAGTAGAAAATTAGCCCAACTTTAGGGTAAAAGTCCTTTTTTTTTTATGCACAGAGCCCCACTGTACCCTTTCCCAACCACTGCTGTCCCTACCCCATTTCAACCTTCTGTGGAGCCATTCTGGAAACCAAGATCAAAGCCAACTCTCGGCTCGGCGCCTATAGCTCAACTGGCTAAGGCACCAGCCACGTACACCTAAGGTGGCGGGTTCGAATCCCCAGCCCGGGCCGCCAAACAACAATGACGGCTGCAACCAAAAAATAGCCGGGTGTTGTGGCGGGCACCTGTGGTCCCAGCTACTTGGGAGGCTGAGGCAGGAGACTTGCTAGAGCCCAGGAGTTGGAGGTTGCTATGAGCTGTAATGCCATGGCCCTCTACCCAGGGGGACAGCTTGAGGCTCTGTCTCAAAAAAAAAAAGCCAACTCTCTTCAAGGCAAGCAAAAGACTGAACCATTAACTTCAAGCTGATACCTTATATTACAACATTTCTTAGACACAAGGAAAGTAAGAGATGGGAGTTTCTTTATTCTAGTGGAAGAAATAGCAAAACCTGGAAGCAGTGGAGGGAGTTAGCGTTGGGGCTGGTAGCATACATAATAGTGGGAGACAAGACAGCCAGAAGTGAGGAAGGGAGGGGAAGAGAATTAGAAGAAAGAAATATTTCATTCCCACCTGGGTGGACTCTGACACATTTCCAAGGCTAATTGCCAGCTGCAAGTGAGGTTCCCAGGCCACCCCCACTTCTGGCCAATTGGCCAAAAGTTCAGGAGTTCCCCATGATGCCCCATGGAGGTTTGATGATTAACTAGAACAACTCACAAAACTTAAGGAAGTGCTATACTTAATGTTATCAGTTTCCTGCCCTCTCAGGAAGGAGTCAGGACTTGTTGTCACCTTTCCAGTACACAAACATGGTCACTAACCAGTAAGCTCCACTGAGTGTTGATGTCCAAAGTTTTCATTACTTAGGCATAACTGACAAAATCACTGGGTCTGTAAATTGAACTCACCTCCAGCCTCTCTCCCCAACCTGGAGTGTGGGTTGCTCAAAGTCCAACCCACAAATCACATGCTTTGTCTTTCTGGTGACCATCCTCCATTGGGAAGCTATCTTGGGGCCCACCACAACTACCCCAGTAACATAAAAAGGCACTTCTAACACTCAGGACATTCTAAGGACTTTTGCAGCTCTGTTCCAATAATCAGAGACAAAGGCCAGATGTATTCTTTATAACTGTAGTCCCCAGGCCCCCAGGCCATGGAACCCAGGCCCATGGAAAAAACTGTCTTCCATGAAACTGGCCCTGGTGCCAAAAGGATTAGGGACCACTGCTTTATAATACCACAACACCCCAAGGGTCTGGAAACTAAAGACCACCTAACCCAAGAAGCTTACTATAAGGGTATGAGGCAGCAACTTTACCCTTACTTCAGAAGGTTTGAGACAAATACCTGAGTCTTTCAGGACAGATGTATTAGCCAAATTCCATGTAATTTAATACAGGGTATGTAGTATGAATATTTTAAATGGGCAGAGAATAAGCCTCCCTCTATGGCCTCTAAGGGTTAGTATCCACACCTTTATTATAGATTAGTGGGCAGCAGGACATACCAAGCTTCAGATGGCCATGAACCAGCTAGAATGAAAGCTATTTCCTCTTCATACTCTACTCCGTCTGCTCAAGGTAGTATACCTTAAATGTATTTTAACTTATTTTATTTTTTTTAATTTAGGTTAATGTGAGGATGCAAACAACTAGGTTACGGCATTTGAGTTTGCTAGGTTGAGTCTTTCTTGCTGTAGTGTCACTCACCCCAAAGGTGTGCCATATACCCTTAAATTGTGCCCATTAAGTGGGAGCACACCAATCCCCTCCCCTCCTCCCTTCTCCCCCAACTTGAATGGAATTGTCATTTGTTTTTTAGAGGCAGATCTCACTCTGTCACCCAGGCCAGAGTGCACTGGCACAATAACTCAGGGAAGCTTCAAACTCAATAGCTCAAGCCATCCTCTTACTTTATCCTCCTAAGTAGCTGGGACTACCAGTGCATATCACCACACTTAGTTAATTTTTTAAATTTTTTATATAGACAGGGTCTCACTACGTTGACCAGGCTGGTTTTATAACTTCTGGGCTCAAGTGGTCCTCCCACCTCAGCCTCCCAAAGTGCTAGGATTAGTCATGAGCTACCATATGGGGGCCTCATAATGTTTCTTTCCATGACTATATTTTTACAGTTTATTATTCATAACTACTGTGTATTAATTCATCAAGATAAATACATGAAAAGGAACTAAAGCTCACCTGTCTGTTTATGCTTGTGATAATAATTTTAAAGAACTCTGAAAGTTCAATGAGTCACTGAATTAACTTACAGGGAATTTTTTCTGTACAGATGTTTTTATACAGGGAAATTTTTCTTCAGATTTTTTTTTTCCCCTAGAAGATCATCTTCCTTACAAACGAATTATATTACATGGATGAGCACAGAACGGAAATAGCAGAACGAGGCAGTTCTGAACAATTATTTTACATTGCTGTTAATCCGTGACCAACTAAAGCATTACCAAACTGTCAAAGATATTCAGAATTCAAGCAAATCAAACTTGCTTTATATACACAGTGTTCGGATAATTTGAAAATTCATTTCGGAACTCTTCTATTTTCACTTTAAAATTGGCTTAGGCTTTACCAGCTGAAGAGACTAAATTTAGAAACGGTATTGGACTGCAGTGACTCTGTACTTACTCTTTGAACTTGAACAAGACCTGTTACATCACTAGAAAGATCAGTTTTCTTACTTTCAAGTTTTCTTATCTGCACAGAGAGTCACCTCGTTGGGATCAGCTCCTTTTGTAAGGAATAAATTGGGTAAGCAGAAAATATTTCACTTATTTCCCCAGCATCTCGACGTGAGTGGGCTTTATAATATATTGAGCTCAACTTCGTAGAGCTTTGGTGTCCCTTTCAAAATCCTTTGCCTCAAAGCCATTGACAAGCCGAGCGAGAGCTCTAACAGAACTGACCCTCTTGGAGAGATGAACAGTGGAGAAAAGCTCGGAACCGGAATAGCGTGCCGGGGGGCGGGGCCTGACAGGGCCAGTGGGGCGGGACCGAACGGAACGAGGTTACGTCATTTCCACGCGCCACGCGACGGAAGAATCCCGCGGAGCCCGGCCGGGGCGATTGGCGGGTGAAGGGAACGATGTCCCTGCCCCCTCTGTCCGTACCGTTCCTTGTCCGCAGTTGTGGCGGTTGTTTTGAGACTTGCCTAAAAGGTCGGTAGCACTGCCGTCTGTGCCCTACCTGCCCCCTTAAAGCCGTTTCATTCCTTTAAAGCTCCTTCACCCCACGAGGCCTCCAGCCTGAGGTTACCCCCTTGTTCGGGGCTTCCGTCCTCGCTCGCCCGCGGTGAAGTTGCGTCCGTCAGGTAGCGAGGCCCTCGCCGTCCAGTTCGCAAGTCCTCGGATCCCTGCCGTCTGCTCCTTTGCAAAGAGGCTGCTTCGTCCGTCTTCTGCTGGGAAGGAAATACTTGTTAACCAGCCTCGCGTCCATCTTCCGCTGAGAGGGAAATACTTCTTAACCCGCCTTGCGTTTTTTCTGATTCTCCACCACCACGCCCGCTCCCCATTTCGACCTTTGAAATACTTTTACGTCTTATCGCTCAATTATTTAGAGGTTGCTAAGACTTGTGTTGTTGTTGTGGTTTAGCAGGCCCGGGCCGGGTTCGAACCCACAGCCCCGGAGCATGTGGCCGGCGCCCTAACCACTGAGTACGGGCGCGCAGCCTGATAAGGCGTTTTTAAGGAATAGGTTGGGAGATTTTTCTCTTCCTCCCTCAATGTAAAGGACTACAGGTAAAAAAGCGAAATTACGGAACTGATAAAAAGACCACAAAACACATTTGTTTATTTAGTAAACTGTAGTAGAAACAAAACAGGAAGTATAGATTCCAATTCCAGAAAATTAATTTTAAAAATTGTTGCAAGCTTTTAAAGTTAAGTGAAACTGAGAACCCAAACATCTGGTGGACTTCTCAAGAAGCTTAGATTAGTGGAAACATCGCCTGTGATAATAAAAACTTTCATTGATTTGGAATAGTATCTCCCAAAATAGGTAATAAGTTTGTAGAATACTTATCTTTCACTCTGCAGGTGGCATTTGGGTGTAGTAAAATACTTCATTACCTGAACTGTGGTGTGAAAATACTTATTAGTATCTTACAATTTATGAAGTGTTTTCACATTGTTTAATTTACTTGGAGCCTAAAATAATTAGTAGGTGATGAGTTTTGAGTATTTGTTACAAGTTAACGATGTAAAATCAGTCTTCTTATCCATGGCCAGCAACTCCGTTTTGCTCTGGTCTCCTACACTTATTCAAAGTTTTACTTTTTATATCTCTCCTGCTCTTTAATTTTTCCTTCAATTTAATTTCTTTTTCACTACTAGATCAAAAATCTTAACGTGCTTTAGTATCTCTCATATTATTTTAAAAAACCCTTATAATCCATTCCCACCCCACTTCTCACTCACTCCCTTACATCACTCCAAAGAATTGTTCTTACTGTCTCAACTATTCTACTTCCTCTACACTCCTCAGGCTTCCTTCCCTACTAACTCCCCTGACAGAGAACTTGTCAAAGTCTGTACTTTATCTGATGAAAGCTGATACTTTATTCTCAATTTAACCCTCCAACATTCGACAGGTTCATTCTTGAAATATGTGGAACTTCATTGTTCCTCACCGATGTAAGTGATTTGTTTCTGAGTTAGATAATTTTGAACATTGGAAGATATTTCTCCACCATTTTGTGCTGTTTATATAAGTAATGGTAACATATGACACACTTTTAAGTTTAACCTGTGTTACTAACATTTTCACCATCACTTTCTTAAATCTAGACAGCCAGAAAAACAATAAATCAAGTGCTGATTTGTAGCATTTGATGATTTCTATGATGTGAATACCATGGCCGATTTCAGGCTATCAGAATAGCCTCAGGAACTGGGAATTGATGGTATTATATATTTCCACCGTGCAGATACAAGAGAGTAGTGGTTCTCAGCAGGGTTCTCAACATCTGGAGACCTTTTTATTTGTCACAGCTGTGCTACTAGTATCTTGTAGATCAGCTGTTCTTAACCTGTGGGTAACGACCCACAGAAACTATTAAAGGGCTGCAGCATTAGGAAGATTGAGAACCACTGTTGTAGATAAAGGAGAGGAATTCTACCAAACAGGCTACCTTGCACAGGATGGTCCCCACTACAAAAAGTTATCCAGCTCAAAGTATCAGTAGTGCCACTATTAAGAAACCTTGCAATCAGCATAAATAACCTTGAGGAAATAAACAGTAAACTGTAGTAAAATAATTAGTAGGTGATGAGTTTTGAGTATTTGTTACATTTATTTAATTGTAAGTTTAAAAAAAATTAATGATGACTGAATTTAAAAACCAGCCCCTGAAGTTTCTGAAATGTAAAACTTGACTCTGCTGAACCACTACAAGCCAGCTCCAGCAAACCTAAACCACTACAGTAGTCTGGCTCCCACCTGCCTTCTTGACCCTGTCTCCCACTTAGTATCCTCCAAGCTTAAGGGACACTGTTTTCTTCCTTTCAGCCGCTTGAACGCATGAAGTTCCTTATCTGAAGGCATTTTTATCTGCTATTCCCTATGCCTGCAACTTGTTTTCACTACATTTTTCTGTAGTCGCTTCTTTGCAAAATGAAAGTAATGTCCCCATTAGTGAGGCCTTCTCTAACTACTTATGCTAAAATACCCCTGAACATTCTCTATTCCGTGATTATGTTATATCTTCTTCATGCACAGGCATTTTTTGATTTTTACCTTATATTTTAAGCACTGTTATTCATAGATTAACCATTATCTGATGACTTCTTACAACATGAAATGGAGATTTATCTCTCTTACACCAAACTAACCATAATACACACATACACTCTCATCCCCTCCTCTCTTCTTCCTAATTAAAATCAAATCCGTAGCACAATATGGAGTCCAAACTTTTCATTGCATGCAATACAGGGTTGAATTATTTCAAAATTAATTAAATACACAGAGTGAACCTGTCTTGGAGATAGGAGCCAGTAATAAGTCATACTATATCCAAATTTGGTGGTGGTGTCATGGGACATGTAATTACAGGGTAATAGATACATTTTGGTAATATTATTTACTTTGTTATGAGCAGTAGCTTGGGCTTTTTATTTTGTGTCTCTTCAAAGTGATACTTCTAAAAATAAGTCAGATCTCAGTGTGTTACAGACTGTTACTTTTGCGAAATAAAGTAATGAATTACTGGAAAAAGGAAGAAAAAACACAAAGACATAGAAACTACAAGCCCACTGATCATTTGTTTAGACACCACAGCAGTGCAAGTTGCTATAAAAATTTCTAACTATTCTCAGGTTCTTTTTTTTTTTTTGAGACAGAGCCTCAAGCTGTCCCCCTGGGTAGAGTGCCATGGCATTACAGCTCACAGCAACCTCCAACTCCTGGGCTCAAGCGAGTCTCCTGCCTCTGCCTCCCAAGTAGCTAGGACCACAGGCGCCCGCCACAACGCCCGGCTATTTTTTGGTTGCAGCCGTCATTGTTGTTTGGAGGGTCCGGGCTGGGGATTCGAACCCGCCACCTTAGGTGTACGTGGCTGGCGCCTTAGCCAGTTGAGCTATAGGCGCTGAGCCA
>CAUYTI010163005.1:0-23410 GCA_963575145.1 Galago senegalensis
GGTCCCAGCTACTTGGGAGGCGGAGGCAAGAGACTCGCTTGAGCCCAGGAGTTGGAGGTTGCTGTGAGCTGTAATGCCATGGCACTCTACCCAGGAGGACAGCTTGAGGCTCTGTCTCAAAAAAAAAAAAAAAAAAAAAAAGATTAAATCACACAATAAGAAAAGTTTCAAAGAAAAAACAGTAAATATGTGACTCAAAGAGTAAAACATACAGGTTTTAATATTTCACATGTTCCCTTTATCTTGTGTTCATATCAATTGATTGCATTCTCTATTTGTGTACAAGAATATTTTTCATTGAGTGACATCTGTGGCTCAAAAGGGTAGGGCATGTGTACCATATGCCAGAGGTGACAGGTTCAAACCCGGCGCCTGTCAAAAACTGCAACAAAAACGAACAAAAGAAAAAATTTTCCATTGATTTTTAATTAATTTCAGTTAGATTATTGAAACTAAAGAACGTTGTGCTTTTATCAATAGAAAAGCATTTTTTATTAATATATTTAAGTTTCCTACACCATCAGTACATGATCAGTTCACATACTATCATCCACAAATATTTGATTTTAAAATATCTCCCAATTGACCAGGATCACACCTGTAATCCTTATACTCTGGGAGGCCAAGGCAGGTAGATTGCTTGACCTCGGGCATTCCAGACCAGTGAGAACAAGAGCCAGACTCCAACTCTACTAAATAAAAAAAAGCTAGCTTCATGACAGCATGCACCGATAGTCCCAGCTACTGGGGAGGCTGAGGCAAGAACACTTCTTGAGCCCAAGAGTTTGAGGTTACTGTGAGTTATGAGATGCCTAGGCATTCTACCCAGGGAAACAAAGTAAGACCCTGTCAAGGAAAAAAGAAGCCTCACAATTAAAATTATTGATATTTTTACAGATTATGATAGATTTGAGAGTTGCATAATTCCAGTAATAATTGCATAAATTCAGATATTAAGCAGAAGTTTCTTCAAAAGAACTCTACTGATATTACTTGTAAAGTGTTCATGTTCAAAGCATGCCTTCTTTTGTACTTTACAACAAAGAGAATGCCATGATGAGCCATATTTTTACATTCTGATACCTAACTAACAATAATTAAGTTAAACACCTCATGCTTAATAAGAATTGATCATGAAATTATAGTCCAAAATGATTCCCCATGGTTCCAAGCAGTGAAGTTACGTGTGTAAGAGGTACATGCAGTGATTTCAGACATTATATCAAGCATTGTAGCAAATAAGTGAGTGTGAATTTGCACTGAATATTAGCAAGTCAGAAATTAGTAAAATTATTTTATGCAGTAATTATATTGATTATTTTCTTTTTCATCTTCTGTGAAAAAAGATATTTTTGAGATATTTATGGTATCCATCCATATCTGGTTGGACACTTTTTCATATGGAACATAGCAGCATATTTGGTTGGATACCACCCTCAACAGCCTTCGCTTTGAAAGAAAGAAACTACATAGATGTTTAAACTTGAAGAAGTATTTTAAAAGGGATTCATAGAATAAATAAGTAAACATTCAATAAAAAGATGTGCAATGTATGTAATGAAAGATAGTACGTGTGTGTTTAGTAGAGACAGAGTCTGGCTCTTGCTCTCACTGGCCTGGAATGCCTGAGGTCAAAAAAGATATTTTTGAGAACACAGAATCTAGAGTTACAGCTATAACCCTACCTTTATTCATTTATTCAGCAACATGCTGTGTACTCTCAGTTGTCTAGGTATTCTAATATATTATAGATCAAATATTTAGAAAAAACACACATACACAAAGTAGGTACCACAAATGATCATGCACTGGGTAAAAAGGCGCAAGCAAACACACAACTATAACGTACATGCATCTCAGTGCTCTGACAGAATGAATTTGACTCATATCCATTACAGCTTCCCTCCTCGTCAACACAATGTAATTTTAATTGGTTTAGGCATTTGCATTGAAACAAAGAAATGACACATTCTAAGGACTGTCATTGTCATTGCAAAATTTGATTCTGTAAATTACTTTAGTAAATCCTTACATACATATCAATATATAGTGTCCATAAATTTCTTCCATTACCCAAGGTAATGTGACTTTAATATGTTTAACCATCAGGCTTTTCTTTCCTATGCTGCCAAATTCAAGAGAACCATATAATAAGTTAGATGCGTCATGCTAATATGTGAGGAAACTTAGGTAAAATTCTTTGACTAGGTCTAATACTCAAATAAACACACACACCCAACACAAACACATTCATGTATTACAAAAACATAAACGAAGGCTGTCCAGAAAGTATCAGCCATGTCATATGGAAAATAGCAGCCTATAGGGTTCGACCTTTCACACAGCCCTCCACAGCCTTTGCTTTGAAAGAAACTATATAGTTGTTTAAACTTGAATAAGTATTTTTAAATGGATTCAAAGAATAAATAAGTAAATATTCAATAAAAAAGATGTGCAATCTATGCAATTAAAGATAGTATGCGGCTCAGCGCCTGTGGCTCAAGTGACTAAGGTGCCAGCCACATACACCTAAGGTGGCGGGTTCGAATCCACCCCGGGCCTGCCAAACAACAATGATAGCTGCAACCAAAAAATAGCCAGATGTTGTGGCGGGCATCTGTTGTCCTAGCTACTTGGGAGGCTAAGGCAGGAGACTCACTTGAACCCAGGAGTTGGAGGTTGCTATGAGCTGTGATGCCACGCCACCCTACCCAGGGCAATAGCTTGAGGCTCTGTCTCAAAAAAAAAAAAACAAAGATAGTGTGTGTGTGAGACAGTAGTCTGAGTTTGCTGAAGAAGTTTCACAGTCAGTGAAAATATGAAAGATTTTAAACATCATAAAAATTACCTGTGTAAGTTCTTTGTACAACATGACAAAAATTAGACTTATGAAATATTAGGCCCACAGCAATGCACAAGATGGATTAGAATCATGAGCAATAGTGGAATTAGGAAAGCAGCCCATACATAATATTCTGATTCAAAAACAAAGTGGTAAAAATGGAGAATGACTGATAAGATGACAATTGGGTGAGTACATTCCTAGGATTTTCAGGGAACATTTGGCCAGTAATTCAAGTTTTATACTTAAAACCTAAGTACCCATATGCAGCCTTCAAAGTGGGAGAAGATACTTGCATGCTGTGAATCTGACAAAGGGTTAATAACCAGAATATACAAAAAAACTCAATCATATTAACCAAAGCTAGCAAATGACCCCTTTAAAAACTGGGTAAGAGACATTAACAGAATCTTTTGTCATGAGTGCAGATGAATGCCCAATAAACAGATGAAAAAATGCCTATCACCTCTAATTATCAGACAAGTGCAAACCAAAACCACTTTGAGATAGCACCTAACCCCAGTGAGAATAACTGACATTACAAGATCCCAAAAGAACAGATGCTAGTGTGGGTACGAGAGAAGGGAATGCCCATACACTATTGGTAGAACTGCAAACTAACACAGCCTTCACAGAAAGAAGTATGGAGAGTCCTCAGAGAACTACAGTAGACCTTCCATTCGGTCCTGCAATCCCATTACTAGGTATCTACCAAAAGAAAAACAGTCATTTTATTTTAAGGACTTTGCACTTAAACATTTATATCAGCCCAATTCACAATTGCAAAAACATGGAAGCAACCCAAATGCCCTTCAACACACAAATAGATTAATAAACTGTATGCCATGGAATACTATTTGGCCATTAAAAAGATGGAGATTTTGTATCTTTTGTACCAATGTGTATGGATTTGGAGAACAGTCTCCTAAATATCACAGGAATGGAAAAACAAGCATCATATGTGCTCAATACCAAGTTGAAACTACTAGATTAAAAACTACAAATTTATTGGAGAGAAAACACAATGTAACTCAAGAAGTGGGGAGAGCAACTTGGCAAGTTCCCACCCAAAGGGAACAAAGCACAGGTATGTGGGATACTTCCTGGTTGAAGGAAACAACTGCCACGTGGACTTTACCTTACAAACGCAAACAATATAACACAACCTAATCATTCCTATTGAGTGATGACAATCAAAAATTACGGAAAATTTTGGATGTTCCTTGGGTACAAAAGTTTCCCCAGTTAAGAATCTTTTCTATATAATAATAGTTTTCCTTTAAAAAAAAATGATAATACTTAAACCATATATATCTTGTCTACTCTCTCAAGTATTTGGTGATTTACAACCATAAATATTTGTTTTTTTCATTCAGACATCTGAGTGTCAGATTAATGATCTAAACAGGGCTTAGCTGGATGCAGACAGTATCACTGTGGACTACAGCCCAAATTCAAGCTAATAATCTGACTTATTTCTAATGCGTGTCCCATGTTGAATTCTAGATTAAAAGGTCAGTTGCCTGTGGGGGGCATGTCCTTGGGGTATTTCATGGTGATGTCAGAAACCCAATAAGGCAGCCCAAACACATAAGCATATTTCAGAACTCCACTTGAGTTCTCTTTAACATCTAGTAGACAGAAGTCAAGTCTTATAGCTAAGGCCAAATTAAAGACAAGGAAGTCATTCTGCCTACCATGTGTCAATAGCAATGTAATGAAGAATTCAAAGAAACAATTCAATCTACCATATCCACCAAATAGTCAAATAAATAATTTGTAGAACTTAGTTTGTAGATTTAGGTCAATTAGTTACATCTATGTTGTACCTTTATATGATTACTTATGTAACTACATCCTAATAAATTATAAAATATTTTCAGTGCCCAACCCAATATATATGAGTGAAATAATTATTATTATCTGAAAATCTATATTTTTAACTGTAAATATGACATTTGGTACATTGAGTAAATAGTACTACACAAAATTAAGTAGAATTATTATAAAAATAATGTTGAATAGCTATTAATAACAGAAAAATTCAAAGTAAAAGGCCATTTTATAATCTGCAAACAATTATTTACTAATAAAATGTAATAATAATACTTATGCTACTTGTATGATTCTAATAACTCTCTTGTTAGAACATTTCAGTTCACAATTTTTACTTATCTGAATAACTTACAGCTTTTTGTAGATACCATTGAACAAATATAGAAGAGGAAAATAGTTTTAAAATTTTTCTATACGTACTTTTGACTTCCCTATACCATTTAAACATCTAAGTTATCTAAGTTTTCATAGTTCTTATTTCTTCTTTATTCATGTTTCAAAAATTCTACAAATTCCCAACTATGTAAAAACCCAAAGCAAGTGTTGAAATGACACCACCACATGCTTTTATATCAGGAAAGATATAATTCAGTTATAGCCATTTCCCTTTGAAAAATATAATTTGAATTTTCAAAATTTTGTTCAAAATTGAAGTAGTAAATCATCTTCTTGTATTTTTACTTCTTTAGATGAATCAAAATGTACCTAACAAGTCATCCATAGGACAGTAGAGATTGTAACTGAACAATCAGTAACTGTAAGTATTTCGTAATTTGCTCCTCTGGAGCTATGTTCAATAATATATTTGTTCCACAATCCTCAATTTACTAGCTACTTAATGTTTTTCTGTATATAAACGAATAGATTTTTAAATATAGTAAAAGCACACGTTTATACCCTGTTCCAAGCAACAGAATTAGGCCTACATATCATAGACTAAGTTAAATCACAAACATGTCAGACACCATTTAGAAGAGATTCACATTCTTTCTGGAGAAAATCCACTTGTAGATGAGAAATTTTCACAAAAAGAAATATGAGTATAAATACAGAGATGTAGATAGCATATGAGGAAGAGACTGGAAAGAGAGAGAGACGGAGATACAGAGATGTCTCTAAAGCTACATCTGTTGGACTAATTATCACGTGGACATAGATTTCTAACATTCTCATGGACTATGGGAAATAAAAATTTTGCAATTTATTGAGTCTTTATTTTATGTGAGGCTTATTTTTCTACTATGGCCTATATTCCCACTATAACACTGTCAGGTATTTCTTATACATGCTGGCTTTTGTGTTTAGTGTTATATGAAAAAAAGAATCCAAAAAAGTTAAAGTGGCTTATTTCCTAAGCTAAAACATAAAAGCAGCTGAAGGCTTGGTGTCCAGGTTAGTTTGTCTCCAAAGTACATAACTGTTTTTTCTATACGATAATTCCTTTCCCTACACTGTGATTTCCTTTCTACTTAGAATTGTTTTATACTTAACAATCTGTATGTGCATCTTCCTCAGAGATTAGGTATTGCTTACAATTCCAAATGTCCCATTGCCTGGCATTGGTCTAATTCTTTGATTTGAACCCTGAAAAATACTCTTGAACCTTTGTTCTTAGGAGGCCCCAAATTGAATGTAAGTAGACACATAGCCCACATACATTTGGTCATCTTTCCAATCAACTCTAGTACTTTTTGGGAAATCACAGCTAAATGTACCTTTATTTACAAAATATCATTATAATATTTTACAAAGTGGTAAATAATATTTTGTAAACTTTTGTTTTATGCAATATTATAAATATGTACAAAATATTACAAAATATTGTCATTTTGTAAAATGTTGTAATGATATTTTGTAACTAAAGGTATGCTTAGCTACAATTTCTCATTTTCCCTCTGTATGGTAACTTTAGGGGCATTTTTGGACAGACTCAGTAGAAAAAAAAATTAAAAATATTCCTATTTCAAACAACTACATTATTATCCATAAGTCTATAGTTACCAGAATCTGATAAAAAGTGTGCCTTGGAAATAACATGCTCAAATTTAGTTTCCTCCACCATAATTCCCTTCCCCATCACAACTCCTCTCCCAAGAGCTCTCTCTTCAGTTCCATATCCTTCAAGTGTCCGATGATTGAATGCCCTCTCCCAGCTTGCCATTAATTTTATTGTCCTTAATAAAGCCAGTAAGTAGGTCATTTTTAGTTAGGCTTTCAACAAGAGGCACATAATCACACATATACACATACAAACTGCTAACTGGAATTTAACCAGTTGTGATAAATTTTTTAAAATATTGTATGCATTTCTATATCATTAATGAAAGTTACATGTGTTCTAATCTACTATTCAAAACCAAGAATGCTCAAATGCTTAGAATCATGCCAAGCACTTAATTCTATCAATCTACGGCTTTCCTCAGACTCTGACAGCTAGAACTGAAACAACTTCTTTTTTTTTTTTTTGAGACGGAGCCTCAAGCTATTGAGTGCCGTGGCATCACGCTCACCGCAACCTCCAACTCCTGCGCTCAAGCGAGTCTCCTGCCTCAGCCTCCCAAGTAGCTGGGACTACAGGCACCCACCACAACTCCTGGCCATTTTTTGGTTGCAGCCATCAGTGTCTTTTTGGTGGGCCCAGGCTGGAGATTAGAACCCGCCACCTTAGGTGTATGTGGCTGGCGCCTTAGCCGCTTGAGCCACAGGTGCCGAGCCTCAAGGAATGATTTTCAAAGCACTGAATATTCTTACAGCAATGTGTAGGCTAATATGGAGGTTCCCATTTGTGGTCTACAAAGAATTTTACTTATTATTATACACATACATCTCTCCTTATCTCTATAAAGCTGTCTCTGGAAGGTCATACTAGACACTGGTAATTCTCTATTTATTTATTTTAGAAATGGTTGCTCACTCTTTCACCCAGCCTGGAGGGCAGTGGTATAATCACAGCTTACTGGGGTCCCAAACTCCTGGTCTCAAGGAATCCTCCTGAATAGCTGGGGATACAGATCAGCACCACCATGCCTGGTAATTAATTTTTTTTTTTTGAGAGAAAGGGTCTCAAACTCCTGGCCTTAAGCAATCTTCCCTGTCTCGGCATCCCAGAAAAATGTGTAATTGCCCTTGGGGAGGGAAAAGGAGGTCTGGGATGGAGAAAGACTTTCTTCTTTGGTTGACTACAAATCGTATTTTTTAGTTATTGGTTTTACTTTTAGTGGGTTGTAGGAACCCGCAGGAAATACAGGCGTCTAATTAAATTTATCTTCCTTCCAGAAGCCTTTCTGGGCACATTAGATATTCCCCAGTTGCCCTCCAAAGTAGTAGTGTCTGTTTTTCACACGCCTGAAAGGCAAGTGCGCACAGCACCGCACTACGGTCGTAGGGAGGCGCCTTGGCCAGCAGAGGGTGACTGAGGACCGCGCCTCTGGGCCCCGGGCTTGACGCCTCAGGGGCGTAGGACCTAGCTAGCTCTTTCCGCTGCAGCCCTACACCACAGAGGTCCCTATTTCCAGGAAGATATGCCACTATAATACTAAAAGTGTCACCTTGCATTGCCTTGCAAGGCGGCTGGCATCTTCTCTCAGGCTCGGGGCCGCGCCCCCTGGAGCTGATCGCAGCCTGGAGGCCTCCCCGAAGCCTCTTGCAACCTCGTCGTCTCAGCGGCCCTGGGCCGGGAGGGAAGAGGGTGGGCGGCCAGGAAGGGGGTCGGGAATAACTCCCTCAGATCTGAGCACAGACCTGAGAAAGGCCCGGTCCCTCTTTGTCCCCAGTCCCGCTCCCCGCTTAGCCCCGATTCCCCGCCCACTTCCGATAGACTGAAGGAAAATGGGAAGCCGAGGTCCAGGCAGTATGTACCCTGGTTAACCACCCCGGCATCTCCAGGAGAGAGGTGCCACCCACTCCTAGCTCCTCAGTTGAGGGAACTGAGGCCCAGAGAGGCGAGGTAACTCGTCCAGAGTGACCCAGCCAGAAAGAGATGGAGGGGAATCAGTCATTCAGCAAGTATTTGGTTGAGCTCCATTATGTATTGAGGGTTCAAGGGTTCCTGCTTTGGGTTTGGTGATCAAGGAAGACTTCCTTGAGGAGGTTAACATATTTGTGTGTGTGTGTTGAAAGTGTCATTTGTACCCCAAATCGCTCTAATTGTCTGTGTAATAATAAAGATTCCTCCCTGCTTTGGAAACGGAACATTACCAGAATTCTGAAAGCTCCATGTGTTGGCTCTTCTTCCCTTGCCCCTGCCACTCTTTAGAATTTTGTACTAAACATTTTCCTTTGCTTTGCTTTATAGTTTTACCACCTCCATACACATCCCTAACCAATAGGGTTTAGTCCACCTGCATTTACAGCTGGACTGACCTTCCTTCCTTCATTCCCTCCTTCCTTCCTCTCTATCTCTGTCTCTCTGAGAAACAGAGTCTCACTTTGTCACCCTTGGTAGAGTACCATGGCATCATAGCTTACATCTCAAATGCTTGGGCTCAAGCTGTTCTCTTGCCTCAGCTTCCCCAGTAGCTGGGACTACAGACGCCAGTCACAATGCCTGGCTATTTTTAGAGATGAGGTATTGCTCTGGCTCAGGCTGGTCTCAAAACCTATGAATGTAGGCAATCCACCTGCTTCCACCTCCCAGAGGGCTAGGATTACTGGTGTGAACCACTGTACCAGCCCCTTTTCTTTCTTTTTTAATGTTGGATGTCACCAATAGATTTTTCTTTTCTTCTTCTTTTTTTTTTTTTTAGAGAGAGTCTCACTTTATCACCCTTTGTAGAGTGCAGTGCTGTCACAGCTCACAGCAACCCCCAACTCCTGGGCTTAGATGATTCTCTTGCCTCAGCCTCCCAATAGCTGGGACTACAGGTGCCCGCCACAATGCCTGGCTATTTTTGTTGTTTTTGTTGCAGTTTGGCCAGGGCTGGGTTTGAACCCGCCACCCTCAGTATATGGGGCTGGTGCCCTACCCACTGAGTCACAGGCACCGCCCTAGATTTTTCTTTTCTTTTTCTTCTCCCTCCCTTTTCCTTCCTTCCCCTCCCCTCCCTGCCCCTTCCTGTCTATCTCTTTTTTTTCTTGTGAGACAGTCTCGCTCAGTTGCCCAAGCTAGACTAGCTTACAGCAACCTCAAACTCCTGGGCTCAAGAGATTCTCCTGCTTCAGCTTTCCAAGTAGCTGAGACTACAGGTGTGCCACAACACCCAGCTAATTTTTCTGGGTTTTTTGTGGGGGGGAGGGGCTGGTCTCATACTCCTGAGCTCAAGCGATCCACCTGCCTTGGCTTCCCAGAGTTCTAGAATCACAGGTGTGAGCCACCATGCCCTATCAAATTCACCTAAGTGTATGCATCACCTACAAGTGTCTGTGTTTATGACTTCTGCTTGACATTATATATATATATTTTTTTTTTTTTGAGGCAGAGTCTCAAGCTGTCACCCTGGGTAGAGTGCTGTGGCGTCATAGCTCACAGCAACCTCAACCTCCTGGGCTCAAGTGATACTCTTGTCTCAGTCTCCCAAGTAGCTGGGACTACAGGTGCCCACCACAATGCCCGGCTATTTTTTTTATTGTAGTTGTCATTGTTGCTTGGCAGGCCCAGGCTGGATTCGAACCTGCCAGCTCCGGTGTATGTGGCTGGCGCCCTAGACACTGGAGTCATAGGCGCCGAGCCTTGACATTATATATATATATATATTTTTTTTTTTGAGACAAGAGCCTCAAGCCATTGCCCTGCGTAGAGTGCTGTGGCATCACAGCTCACAGCAACCTCCAACTCCTGGGCTCAAGCGAGTTTCCTGCCTCCTCCTCCCAAGTAGCTGGGACCACAGCCACCAGCCACAACACCTGGCTATTTTTTTGTTGTTGTTGCAGTTGTCATTGCTGTTTAGCAGGCCAGTGCTGGTTTGAAACCGCCTGCCTCTGTGTATGTGCCTGGTGACCTAACCACTAAGCTACATGCACTGAAACAGTTTTTAATTTCTTTTCTTTTCCTTTTTTTTTTTTTTTTTTTTTTAGAGACAGAGTCTCACTTTATCACCCTCGGTAGAGTCACAGCTCACAGCAACCTCCAACTCCTGGGCTTAGGCGATTCTCTTGCCTCAGCCTCCGGAATAGCTGGGACTACCGGTGTCCTGCCACAATGCCTGGCTATAGTTTTTAATTTCTTATTAGAATAGAAGAAAAAGGTTGCAATGAATATTCTCTTTTGTTTCTTCTGGGTTTGAGGCTAGGCAGCTATTACTAACTTTGCTTGCTTAAACGAATCACCAGAGGGAGTTTTTAAAAAATGCTGACACCAGAAGCACCACCCAGGCTAATTGAAAGAGGATGTGTGTGGGCCTTGGGTGCAGGATTGGGTGTTTTAACTATTCCCTAAAGAATTCCCTAAGGAAATCTGATGTGCAGCCAGGGTTGAGAACCTCTGGGGTACGGTGCCCTGGGGACTTGCTGGGAGGGGAGAGTCACCTGTTTCTAGCTGTGCCAAACTATTCCAAAGTGGCTACACCCATTGATCCTCACATCCTCATCAACACTTGATATGAACCAAATTTTTATTTTTTGTCCTTCTGATGGGTATGAAATGGTACCTCCCTGTGGTTTTATCTTCTTTTATTTTGCAATTTTTTTCACTGTGGTTTTAATTTGCATTTCTGTCATTACACATGAAGCCAAGCAGTTGGTGAAGTTACTAAAACAGAAAATGAAAAGAAGACAGCCAGGTGACGATTTAGGAGAAGAGAGATTTAGGGAAAAGGAGGGTGAACCACAGGTGCCAAGGTCCTGTGGTGGGAAAGGACTAGGATCTTGCAGGAACAGAAGTGGGGGGAATAGGATCACTATGCATAGAGGAAGGAGAAAGGTTCAAGACAGGCAAGCAGGGGCAGAGCAATAGGACACTTTGACTTTTACTCTGAGACAGGCGCTTGGGAGGGTTTTTATTTTTATTTTTTTGAGACAGTCTCACTTTGTCGCCCTTGGTGAGAGTGCCACAGGACCTCATCACTCACAGCAACCTCAAACTCTTGGGCTCAAGTAATCCTCTTGCATCAGCGTCCCAAGTAGCTGGGACTACAGGTGCTGCCACAACACCCGGCTACTTTTTTTTTTTTTTAGAGACAGGGGTCTTGCTCTGGCTCAGGCTGATCTTGAACTCCTGAACTCAAGCAATCCACCCACCTCATAGAGTGTTAGGATTACAGGTGTGAGCCACCGCACCCAGCGTGGTCAGGGAGGGTTTTGAGCAGAGGAGGTAGGTGGTCTGATTGCTCCCTCTGGTTTCAGGTGGGGAATCACCACCAGAGCTGAACTGACATGGGAGAGGCTGTATTCTTCATAATGAGGGCCCAGTGCCTATCTCCCACACACCACCTCCAGCACCGACTAGGAGAGGAGGCTGCTTTTGTTCACAGCTGTAATGCCAGCACGTAGTGACCAAAACCAACAACGAGGACATGGGTTTTCCTAGTTTTGCTTAACAGGTGGAAACAAGTACCTCCAAATCTGTGGGATTTATTTCTGTGCCCATTCACCTGGCCTGGCCTGCGTCACAGGAGAGGGGGTGAGGGTGCTCGCTTCCCTCTGCTGGGTCCCGTGTGTGGTCAGCATCCCCTGTGGAGCTGTGTTAGAGCCTTAGACACAGATGATCCTTAGAGAAGGGAGGAGACTCACCTCAGCTCTGCCTAGAGTGATCTTTTTTTCAACGAAATTATTATTTTTGTGTGCCATTTTACCACTTTATTTGATGTATCTGACAATCAACGAAATTCTTAACAGGTCTCTCCTTAATTGAAAATCTTTCTATGGCTCCCCGCTGCCTTTGAGGCAAAGTCCAAACTCCTCGGAGATGCTGAAGCCCTGGCCAGTCTGACCCCTCCTAGCCGGCCCACTCCACCCTAGGGTGGGAGTTGCTCTCAAGTAGTTCCTCTGGAATAGTTACTGATTCTTACCTCCGGGAGCCTTCCCCCTTGATATTTCTTCACTTCCTCTGGGAAGACACCTCCGATTCCTCCCGCCCCCACCCCTGCCAGGTGATCCGCCTCTTGACCGTCACAGCGTCCTGTTTCTCCTCATCAAAGCACACGTCCCTTTGCATTGTAATTGTTTGTTTACTTCGTCTGTCTCCCTCACCCGACGAGGAGCTACCCTTCGATAGAGGCCACGAATGTTTGGTTCAGAGTTGTGTTCCCAGCTCCAGGAACCGTTCCTGGCGTGTCGTGGGCGCTCGGTATACCTCTGCAAAGTGAAGGACCGAATGTATTTCGCTCGATGATGCACGATTGCTTTGCCAAAAAGACGGTGGCGTTTCACGTGAGGGTGTCCTTTTCCTAGCCTTCTCAGCATGTGTATTTCCCTAATCAATGCCAAGCTCTAACGAGGCGCCAGCCGGGCCGAGGAAATTTCTGCCCCCTGCCCGAGCCCGAGGCGGAGGCGAAGAAAGGTTTCGGAAGGTCAGGTGTCCGGGTCCGCAGCTCGCAGCGCCAGGGGGCGCCAGAAGCTGTCGGATCAGGAGTCACGGAGCTGGCAGATTCACAGCAGCCCTCCGGGGTCCGACCTCCTGAGGGGGCCGCTGAGCCCGTAGTCCTTCCCGCGACAGTCCGCTTCGGGGGCGATCTGGGTTAAGCTAACTGCGGGTCCTCGGAGCAGCCCCCGCCCGGGCTCCCGACGCCACGCGGCGCTAACCCCGCCAGCCAGCGGCGCACCTGCTCGGGGCGTGACCTGCGGCCGAGGCGTCGCTGTGATTGGATCAGAGGTGACAAAGGGGCGTGCCCGGAGATGCTCCGCCCTACTCGCTGCTGGACTATTTAAAGGAGTTGGCGGCGCGTCTCCACTCACAGCGCCGCTGCCTGGCCTCGCGATTGGTTCCCTTCGCGACCCTAGCGCGACCCAGCGACCCTCCGGCCGCTTCAGCCACCATGCCGCGCTCATTTCTTGTCAGGAAGCCCTCCGACCCCCGTCGGAAGCCCAATTATAGCGAGCTACAAGACTCTAATCCAGGTGCGCGGACCAGTGCGGGAGGCCGGAGAGGGGCGTGGGGGACACTGCGAGGCGGCGTGGGCTGTCTGACGGAGTGGGCCTGGGGCGAAGTCGAGCCGGGTGACGTGGAGAATCGGGGGGCTGAGGTAGGGAGATGCGGTCCAGATCCCGGCTCTGGGCTACTGCAGGTCTGTGGAGCGGGCAGTGGGCCGGGCTGAGGGGACCTTGTAGCCGGCGCGAGGCGGAGAAGCTCGGAGTGTGGGGACGAGAGGAAGCGGCTTGTGCCAGGACAGCCTGCCGGCGGTGGCCGTCAGAAGTCCGAAGTCCAGAGGGCTGCGGGGAGGGGGTAGAAGGGCGTCTGAGGAGGGGGATTGGGGCAGGGAGGTGGCTCACGAGCTGTGGAGATTGGGGAGCTGGGGTAACTGAGGGTTCAGGCTGGCGACTTGGGGGAGTCCGGATGAGGAAAGAGACCTGGGCCTGAGTCTCTTAAGCTGGGGGCTGAGGGGGGCCTTGCCTGTGAGAGACTCAGGTTGGGTGACCTGGTGAGGAGGAGGCCCTGCCTGGGCAGGAACCTGGTATGTCCCTGCTCATGATTTTATTCATCTGGTAAGTATTGCCAGCCAGCCCTGCTCAGCCGCCTCAGTCCCTGTGCGGCAGTGGGCTGTTTGTTGACTGACTGAATGATCTAATTAACACCTGACCCTGCTCTTTTCTTTTCTTTCTCCTCTCAGAGTTTACCTTCCAGCAGCCCTACGACCAGGCCCACCTGCTGGCAGCCATCCCACCTCCGGAGATCCTGAACCCCACAGCTTCACTGCCCATGCTCATCTGGGACTCTCTCCTGGCACCCCAAGTGCAGCCAATTGGGTGGGCCTCCTTCCGCCCCCAGGAGAGCCCCAAGGTGGCAGAGCTGACCTCACTGTCGGATGAGGACAGTGGGAAAGGCTCCCAACCCCCCAGCCCACCCTCTCCAGCTCCGTCATCCTTCTCCTCCACTTCAGCCTCTTCCCTGGAGGCCGAAGCCTACGCTACCTTCCCTGGCTTGGGCCAAGTGCCCAAGCAGCTGGTCCAGCTCTCTGAGGCCAAAGACCCCCAGTCCCGAAAGGCTTTCAACTGCAAATACTGCAACAAGGAATACCTCAGCCTGGGTGCCCTCAAGATGCACATCCGAAGCCACACACTGCCCTGTGTGTGCGCAACCTGCGGGAAGGCCTTCTCCAGGCCCTGGCTGCTGCAGGGCCATGTCCGAACCCATACTGGTGAGTAACCCTGCAGACTGGCCGCCCTACTCCCCATCCCTGCTGCTTTCTCTATTAGCTTATGTGAGTCTGGATTTGCTGTTCTTATTTTCAAAGTTGTGGTCACTTGGGTGCTGAGTCTCCCAACTTTTAGCTCAAGTTCAGGGGCCTGGTTCTCTGGAAATGTTTGGCAGATACATTCCTTTATCAGCTAAGCAGATGGGCAGAATAGATACCTTTACAGATCTCTCTGCAGTCCCAATTTCACAGCCAAATGGGCTGGAGTTAGATATGGGAAAGGTGCAACCAACACCTTGCTGTTATGGCCAGGTGTGAAGGGGCCTACCCTGCTCCACTTTGCCCCGCCCACCCCCTCCCTAGCCAGACAGGATGTTGTTCAGACCCCCTACCTGCTTCCAAATCCTGTTTTGAGAACTTTTTCAAACCTTGAGCTGTATTTCCTTTCTCTGAGCCTCAGTTTACCCATCGTTTAAAATGAGCATAAGACACCTTGTGGGATTTCAGTATAGGGTGAGTGAAAGTATGTGTATACAAAGCACCTGGCAAAGTGCTTGATACATGGTAATCTCTCACAAAAGTGGTAATTGGTACTTGTTCTGCTATGCTGTGTGACCTCGGACAAGCTGTTTAACCTCTCTGAGCCTCAGAGGATTATGATAGCACATGTTTAAAGATTGTTAATTATTTTATAACTTTTTTTTTTAAGACAGAATCTCACTTTTGGCCCAGTGCACCAGCCACATACACCAAGGCTGGCGGGTTTGAACCCAAACCGGGTCAGTTAAACAACAATGACAACTGCAACAAAAAATAGCTGGGTGATGGCTCAGCACCTGTGGCTCAAATGGCTAAGGCACCAGCCACATACATTTGAGCTGGCAGGTTCGAATCCAGCCTGGGCCTGCCAAACAACAATGACGGCTGCAACCAAAATATAACTGGGTGTTGTGGTAGGCACCTGTAGTCCCAGCTACTTGGGAGGCAGAGGCAGGAGAATTGCTTGTGCTGTGAGCTGTGATGCCACGGCATTCTACCCAGGGGGATAGCTTGAGGCTCTGTCTCAAAAAACAAACAAACAAGGCCGAATCTCACTTTCTTGTCCTCAGTAGAGTGCTGTGGCATCATAACTCAGAGCAACCTCAAACTCTTGAGCTCAAGCGATTCTCTTGCCTTCGCCTCCCAAGTAGCTGGGACTACAGGCAGTGCCGCAATGCCCAGCTATTTTTTAGACAGGGTCTGGCTCTTGCTCAGGCTAGTCTTGGAACTCATGTGATCTACCTGCCTTGGCCTCCCAGAGTGCTGGGATTACAGGCTGAGCCACTAGGCCTGACACTTTGGAATAACTTACTATAACCATTAATGGTTCTCAGGTCTGCCTTTCCCATCCCCAGCTCAATCCTAGCATGCAGACCAGAAAACATCTTTGCTGGGAGAAAGCACAATTCTGTCTTGGTGTTTCAAAACATAATACTAAATATGTTTAAAACTTTTTGGAAAGAGAGACTTTTTAGAACTTGAATGGTGGAGGCCACTGTGGTGGGGGCTGCTCTTTGGAGAGGGACTATTGAGGGAGAAGGTTTCAGGGTTGTGGCTGTTGGCCTGGATCTTGGGGTGGCCAGGTTGGAGACTGATCTCTGCCATTTTCTGGCCCGTGGCTGACCTCTCAGTGGTGAGGGTCAGTTAGTGAAGTGGTTGGGAGGCCTGGCATTTTGCAGGCTTTATTGGCATCATTACTACGCAGCTAATTTCTCTTACTTTATGAACAAATGGCCGGGATTTTAATACGTCCAACTGCCTGGACTCCTGGGCACCTGCCCAGCTAATGGAGCTCTTTGGGGGGATTGAAGCCTTCAGGGTGCCCTCCTGGCCCTCCCTGGCCTCTCTCCCCTCTCATCTAGACATTATTTTAATGTTAAGGCATGGCTCAGACACAAAAACAAGATCACTGTCCTGGTTGACTTCCATTGTGTGCCTTAATGACAGGCCCAATGGGTGGGGGCTGGGAGGGGTGGAGCAGGTGCACGGGGCAGCGGTGCCCAGCACCTGTTCTGGGCTGCAGCTGCTGGCCCACTGCATGGCAGGCCCCTTTAATCCGGGATATCACATATACAGTACCCCCCTCGCCGGCCTTTGTCCCTGCCGGCCTGGTGCCGATTTCACACTTGCCACTAGCTGGGAGCACCAAGAAGGCGTCTGGGGGGCAGGGGACTGGCAAGGGGTTGGGGACTTCTGCGTTCCTGTATGTATACACGGCTCCTCCACCCCAACACATCCTGTAATGTGTTTGAGTTTATGTCTAATCACACATTGAGCACTTACTGTGCGGGAGGCAGTGCTCAGGGCTTCACCAACAGGCCGGGGGGTGTGGAGGGCATCATACCCCAATCTTACACATGGACTCCAGCCCCTTCATAGTCAGCCCTTAGTTCTCAAGAGAATGTAAGAATGAAGAACTCAACTTCCTCATTCACATGAAGAACACCTTGCAGAATGCAATCATTAAACCCTTAAGGCCTGGCATGCAGAGGGTGCTTAATAATGAATGAGAGAAGTAGCCAGGCTACCCTTCCCTAGCTCTCTGATTATGTCCCCTTACCCTGCAGTACTGCATGTTTCCTCCTATATCTGTCTAGTAAGACTTAGCCCAGCTCTGCAGGGGTCCCCTGAACTCATCCTTTGGACTCCTTCCCACCCCTAGGCACCCAGTAAGCAATGGAATTAATTCATTCCCAATTCTTGAAGTCTTGCATTGGGATTTAGCAGGTGGGTCATGGCCCGGGGGCCTATTTGGCTAGAGGTGGGAGTTTAGGAGAATTGTGTTGGATTTTTTTGGTGTGTGTTTGTTTTTTGGTGGAGATGCTGAGGAACAAATGAATTGTGTGTGTGTATATATATATATAATTTTTTTTTTTGAGTCAGAGTCTCAATCTGTCACCCTAGGTAGAGTGCTATGGCATCATAACTCACAGCAACCTCCAACTCTTGGGCTCAAGTGATCCTCTTACTTCAGTTTTTTTTTTTATTTTTAGTAAAGATGGGGTCTCAGTTTTGCTCAGGCTGGTCTTGAACTTGTGAGCTCAAGCTATCCACCTACCTTGGCCTCCCAGAGTGCTAGGATTACAAGCATGAGCCACCTTGCCAGGCCAAATTGTATCCTTTTTGAAAAAGGATATTCATTTTTTGGTTGCAGCCACCATTGTTGTTTGGCAGGTCTGGGCTGGATTTGAATCCTCCAGCTCAGGTGTATGTGGCTGGTTCCTTAGCTGCTTGAGCCACAGGCACCGAGCGCATAGCCAGGTATTGTGGCAGGCACCTGTAGTCCCAGCTACTTGGGAGGCTGAGGCAAGAGAATCGCTTAAGCCCAGGAGTTGGAGGTTGCTGTGAGCCGTGATGCCACAGCACTCTACTCAGGGCAACAGCTTGAGGCTCTGTCTCAAAAAAAAAAAAAAAAAGAAAGAAAAAGGTTATTCATTGGTGTGCTCCCACCTAATGGGTACAATGCTTATGGCACGCCACCTGGGAGCAGAAGACAACTACAACAGGGGACTACCTAGCAGTATACAACTACAACAGAGACTTTACAACAAATGCAAACATTGTCCTAATTGTTTGTACCCTGATATTAAATATGAAATAATAAAAAACAAAAAGCATATTCAGTACTATAGTATCTGGCACATGAGAAGAACTCTATTATGACTTTTTATTTGGAAAATTGCTGTATCCCAAAGAAAAAATATTGTCAATTTTTTTGGACCTATATCCTTTTAGTTGGAATAATGATGGTTTAAAAGATGTGAATGGACGGGTCAGGTTCCTCTGAGGCTTTTTTTTTAAACAGACTTATTTATTCTGTAAGCACTAAGTGAGCACTTACTGTATACCCAGCCCCATGTGCAAGACTTTCTCTAACATAATCTGGACCAAGCAGATAGTATGCTTGGATCCCAGATTTCTGTTGCCTTATGGAGGGATTTCAGGCTCCAGCTAAGGCTTAGAATGGATTCAGGGAGGCCCCTGCCCTCAGTCTAATTGGAAGACAGGGAGATTTGGGGTTCCCATGCAGTTAATGAGGGAAGCAGGCTGTTGGCAGGGTCCAGGGAGTGGCTCAACCAGCTCTGAGGTGGAGGGTGGGGGTAGAATGGGGAGGCCTCTTAAGCTTTGTCCCTAGACAAAGTAAATCAAGGAATGTCTCCAGACTGATAATAAGGAACACCAACCAAAGCTTCTTTCTACAGAGGCAGTATGTGTAATGGTTAATCAAGGGCTTTAGAGTTCTACAGGGTGACCCTGAACATGCTACCGTGTGCCTCAGTGTTATCATCTATAAACCACCCACTATAGCAGTGGTTCTCAACTTGTGGGTTGCAACCTACAGGAATTGTATTAAAGGGCCCCACATTAAGAAGGTTGAGAACCACTGCACTATAGGATCAATCGGTAAAAGTGCTCGGCCATTGTTATTGAACATGTCTAGGTCCTTGTGTGATGTGGACAGTACTTTAACCTGCCTCCTCTTGATTATCAACTCTTATGAGTAGGGAAAAGAACAGGCCCATTTTCCACATGAGAAATGGAAGCTCAGAGAAGCCAATCAGCAGTAGAGCTCCCAGTCACTTCCAGGCCTTTGGACACTAGATGTGTTTTATCAAGGCCTAGTTTCTCTGGGGTCACAGGATTCTTTCAGGGATGGGGCTATGTGGGGAGGGATTTCTCCACTGCCAGCTGTTAGCCCACATCTCACTCAGCATTCTCTCTGTAGGTGAGAAACCCTTCTCCTGCCCCCACTGCAGCCGTGCCTTTGCTGACCGCTCAAACCTGCGGGCACACCTCCAGACTCATTCGGACGTCAAGAAGTACCAGTGCCAGGCGTGTGCACGAACCTTCTCCCGCATGTCCCTGCTCCATAAGCACCAAGAGTCAGGCTGCTCAGGGGGCCCCCGCTGACCCTAGAGAATCCATTTTCTTCTCCATGCCCACTTCCTCCAACAGCCTCCCCCAGCTCCAAAAGGAAGGACCCCCACATTCTTCTCACTGACATAGGATTCCCTTCTGAGGTCTCTGCTTCCAGCTGCGTTGGCCCCACATGACTTTGAAGACTGTTTTCTGGTTTTCTCTGCTCTGGGTGCTTCAATGGACTCCAGAAGAGGCCTTTCTGCGGCCATTTCTGTGGATGGCTGATTTGGAGGGCAGTTTGCAATGGAGACACTTCTTGCAGCCCCTGCTCTCAAGCATTCTTGAATTATCCTTTCTGTGTGGGTTTGTGTATCCAGAGCTGTTTGGATACAGCTGCTTCAAACTATAGGAGAAAAGCCAACAGACTGACTGAGAAGCTCTCACCCCACTCAGGGGACCCTATTCCCCTTCATCCCCATGTCCTACCCAAGGAACCCTCAGGCAACCCTCCAAGAGGTGTGACTAACTATGCAATAATCCACCCCCAGGTGTGTCCATGGGGACTGCGGGGGCAGTCTGGACACGTCCTGGTGTCTAGACCCTGAGATGCCCCTGGGCCTGGGCAGCTATTTCAGCCTCCTGTTTGTCATGGTGGCACCTGTTTCACGGGCAATTTAACAATGTCTCAAGAAGGACTGTGAGTAATGGCCATCACTTGTCGGGGGCCCGAATGGGGTGCTCTGGCCTGACTAATATGTCTCCCAGAACTATTTTGGGGACCTGACAGGTGGGCCTGGGAGGAAGATGTTTACATTTTTTAAAGGTACACTGGTATTTATATTGCAAACAACATTTTGTATTAAGGAAACGTTTTGTATAGTTATATGTACAGTTTATTGATATTCAATAAAGTGGTTAATTTATATGTAAAAATGGCTCTATCTGGTCTATTTTGAAAATTCTTTAGGAAGGGAGGATGGGGCAGGAATTCCTGGAGCTTAGATATTTCTGACACAGCCTTAAATCTTGCCCTTGGAAACATTGCATGGCTTTGGAGTCCTGTTTTTGACTGTCAGGGACATTATCTGACTGTTTTACCCTAGCCTGGATGTTCTTGGAGATACCTCTGGCTGGATAAACTGATAACTCCCTGCAGTCTCTACACTGAGGCTGTTACTTATTCCCATTCCAGTATTTTGAAGCTGGCTTTGCTACTGTGGGTCTTTTGGGGCAGGATTGGCTGCTTCTCCCAGATGCAAGCAGAGTGCAGTGAAGGAGACAGAGGATGTCCTTCCTGTTCTAAGGACTCTGTGCCCCTTTCAGGCCTCCCTGTCAGACCCACACCTCCGTCTGGCCACTGGGTACCAAATGGCCTTTGATGCAAGGAAATTGGCTGGCTGGAGCCAGGAGGGTGAGAAGCCAGGCCAAAGGGTAGGGGTCATTCAGCTTCCTGCTCCAAGGATGGGATGGACGGTCAGCTTGGTCAGCTTACATCCTGAGCTGGGATAATTCACTCCTGGCTGGCTGGTGGTGACCTCACTGCTGGGGGCCTCCTGGGGCCAGGAGAAAATGAGTGTCCTCTCTGAGTACAAAAGGTGCTGAAGGTGCCAGCTTCCTGCGGGGAGCTGAGCAGGCATCCCACGTCCCAGAACTGCGGGGGCCTCAGAGTCAGGCTGGGGGTGGGGGAGCTTCGTGTTCCAGAGGAGAGATGATTCTTTCTTCTAAACAGGAAATGGTGACCCGCAGCCGGGAGCAGCCCTTAATGACTTGCAGCTTTCCTCCCAAAAGGAAAAAAAAACGTTCTCTAACAATCGCCAAATTGTGGCCTGCCTCCCTGAAGGGAAGTTAGGGAGTTTGGCGGGGGGTGGGGGGACTGTGCACCAGTTAGCTGTAGGCCTACTGTGTCCTAGGTCCCTGTAGGTAATGTAGGGCATTACCTCCACCCAGAGTAGGTGTTAACTTTGGTAAATGGTGAATGAATGACTTAGTGGTTTCACACAGTCCCTGAGGGATGGGCCTCAGAAACAGGACTCAGAGATGAGGGGCATGCTTAAGGTCACCCCGACTCCACCAAGTCTACCAGGCTATGATCATCCTGGGAGTCAAGTAGGCCTGGCTCATGTCCCTGACTCTCAGGGTACCTGCAGAGAGACTCTCCCCTCCTTGGAGCCTCTATAAAACGGGGTGACAATGATGCCTTCCTCCCAGAGACTGTGCAGACTCATTCATTCACTCAGTGGGTTTCCATGGGTTCTGTGTGTGCCAGGCCCTGCTCTAGGCCCTGAGGTTACAGCTGTGAACAAGACAGGCCGTCTCTGCGCTCATGGAACGTATGTTCTGGTAGGGGAGACAGAAAACAAACAAGTGATTAAATAAACAAGCCGCTTTCCTACAGTGATGGTGCCAGGATGGAATGAAAGAGCACCAGGCGCTGGAGAGCTTTGGGGCGGAGCTCCCTGTGCTACGGCGGGCGACGGAGAGTCCTGGAAGAACTGACATTCCAGCCCAGACCTGAAGGAGGAGAAAGAGAAGGGGGAGGGAAGAGCCAGGCTGGAATGTGCCTGTCCTCCTCAGAAAGACTGGGGTGCAGGAGGGACTGAAGAGACAGAATAGGCAAGGAGAGCCTAGCTCAGGCCCTGCAGAGCTGGGGGTTAGAGGGTAACCGAGCAGGTGGGAATTTGTCTACGCACCAAGAGCAGCTATCAGGGCTTTAAAGCAGTGCTCAGGGCTTGGAGCCTGTGGCTCAAGTGGCTAAGGCACCAGCCATATACACCTAAGGTGGCAGGTTTAAATCCAACCTGGGCCGCTGAACAACAATGATGGCTGCAACCGAAAAAAATAGCTGGGCTTTGTGGTGGGTACCTGTGGTCCCAGCTACTTGGGAGGCGGAGGCAGGAGACTCGCTTGAGCTCAGGAGTTGGAGGTTGCTGTGAGCTATGCCACAGTACTCTACCCAGGGGGACAGCTTAAGGCTCTGTCTCAAAAATAAATAAATAAATAAATAGATAAATAAAGCAGTGCTCAGGGCAGCTTTACCTTTTAGAAGACAGTTGACTGGCAGGGTGATGGTGGCCTTGGAGGTGTGAAGCCTGGATTTAAGAAGCATAAAGCCATTGTGCCCACTCAGCCCATGGCCCAGCACACCTGAACATTAGTTGGGGAGAGTTGTTTGGGGTTATTAAAAGGAAAATACAGGTGCGGTGGTGAGTACCTGTAATTCCAGCTACTCAGGAGACCTAAGTGGGAGAATCACTTCAGGCCAGAAGTTCGAGTCCAGCAGGGCAACATAGCAAAAAATTAAAAAGAGGAGAGGCCATTGGATCCTACCCTGGGATTTTCTTTAAAATGAATCCAGGGGCTCGGTGCCTGTGGCTCAAGTGGCTAAGGCGCCAGCCACATACACCTAAGGTGGTGGGTTTGAATCTAGCCCAGACCCGCCAAACAACAATAATGGCTGTAACCAAAAAATAGCTGGGTGTCGTGGCAGGCGCCTGTGGTCCCAGCTACTTGGGAGGCTGAGGCAGGAGACTCACTTGAGCCCAGGAGTTGGAGGTTGCTGTGAGCAGTGAAGCCATAGCACTCTACCCAGGGGGATAGCTTGAGGCTC
>CAUYTI010163006.1:0-42322 GCA_963575145.1 Galago senegalensis
CAGCAACCTCCAACTCCTGGGCTCAAGCGAGTCTCCTGCCTCAGCCTCCCAAGTAGCTGGGACCACAGGCGCCCGCCACAATGCCTGGCTATTTTTTGGTTGCAGCCATCATTGTTGTTTGGCGGGTCCGGGCTGGGGATTTTAACCCGCCACCTTAGGTGTACGTGGCTGGCGCCTTAGCCAGTTGAGCCACAGACACCGAGCCAGGAAACATGGATATTGAATCTATTAATGCATTAGTATTAGGTAAATACTTTGGAACTATGTTTAATGTTCACTTATGTGGAAGGCATGAGAATATTTATTATACTATTTCAAGTTTTTTGTGAGTTCTTGGACATTCTCTGTTTGGTGATGTTCTTTCTTGCAGGGAGAGAAAGACGGCTTGGCTGCGGGTGCAAGCTCACTCCTAGAATTGTTTGAAAGCAAGAAATGACTACATACTCTTAGATGGCATGTAGCAAGATGTCTTTATTTTCCACTCCCTTTTATTGGGAGCTGGTCACGTATAGGACATTGATCAGTAATCCTAACATCCTCAATTGTTATGTAACGCTATAGAAAAGAAAGAAAGTCTGGGAAAGTGAGATAACCATCATAACATTAGCCTAAAGAAAGAAAGTCCGGGAAAGTGAGATAACCATTGTAAGATTAGACTAAAGAAAGAAAATCCGAGAAAGTAAGACAACCATCTTAAGCTAGCCTCAGGCTGTTCCTCTCTGAAGACCTAAAAGAACTATACATTATTTGACTTCTATTGTTAAAGTTAAAGGTCAAGATAGACAGAGGAGTAAAACCTTTCTCTTCTATGTACTCAATTAAATTTCCGAGAAACTGGCTCCATGACTGTTTTCTTATGGTTTGGAGACCCCGCAGTTATGATGGAGTATTTTACTCACATCATTACAATGGAGTTTTTCTTTTCATTCACATCAACCCTTGAGTCATGTCCTCTGCACAGATGGGCCGTTTCAACCCTTATCTAGCAGGCTGACTTGACTACATAGTTGGAGTTCCCTGTAGGAAGTTGTTAAGCCTGGCCTGCCGGCCCCCACTGTGTTTTCCCAGGTCTCGGAAAAAAGCGCATAATACTTGTAAGTCTTTTCACTCAGTTTCTGGAATTAAAAGAGCACATTTCATTTAATTTTTGTGGGAGTTTACCCCACATTCTCATAATGAAAACCTGGGGAAAGTAATATTAAAGGATAATAACAGCAGCTTAATGATTAATACAAAATTGAATGAAATATGGTAGTGAATGAGATGTATATTGGATAGTTAATTTCAGGTTTTCCTCTTCAAATCATAACCAATTAGGATTTTTTTATTGTGATAATTATACAAAAAGGATTCTTTTACATTAATTATGTGCTATTGAGTGAAATCAAGCAAGGCAAACTAATCATGGCATCTTTGATTAACATGAGTTTGGCTTTGTTTCTCTCTCTTTCTCATTGTGTTTCAAATTGTATAATTTAACAAGTTTCAAACATACAGGCAAACAAATGAAATGGTTTCCCATGACTAGAATGCAATATTAAATTCATATCTGTCTCATACCAAAAAAGAAATAAATATTACGGATATAGCCAAAGTCTTATTTTCTCCTGTCTTGCAAACCTCTCTCCTCCTTCCCGCCCTGGAAGTAGTCATCGTCCAGAGGGTAATGTTTACAATCCCCATGCATGTTTTTATGCCTAAATGACTACGTGATTTGTGTTTTAGAAATCTAGACATGTGGTATCAACTCCCATGTCCTTTCATAGTTGGCTTTAGAAAAAAATCAACATTATGATTTTGAGATTTATTCAAGGAGAGTTCATTTATTTTACTATAAGACACTGCATTCAGTGACATACTTTACGCACCTACCAAGGGACAGCTCATTTATTTCTATTTCTTCTGGATACTCACCGGCTATACTCAAGACCACGGGCACATTCACATCTCCCTGTAGTCACATGCAGAATTTTCTTTGTAGAATACCCTCAGCAAAGAAACTGCTGTGCCCCTGAGAACGCACATCTCCAAACCGACAAATTACTTTAAGAAATTATTATGCTAATTATCACACCCCACCAGTATCGATTCTGTCTTGACTACTTGAGAGTCTTCTCCTTAGAATCTTATTATCCTATTTGTTTAGGTCAGTTTGAGGCTTGGAAAGAAGCTGAACTGTAAGATGTTTTGTGTTTACTTCTAGTTTCTGTGTGGAGCTACCATGGACCTGTGACCGCATTCAATGAAATTCACTGTGTGGAGCTTTTCAGACTGTAAACATCGTGTGAATGCAGGTCAGAAACTGCAGTGAGTGATGCCTTGTGGTTCTAAATCCTCAGGAGAGATTTTTGTTTTTTTACATTTACACAATAGAAAGTTTCGGATCTGCCTAAATGTGCCATAGAGCAGGTTGATTTCTTTTTCACTGTGACACAAGAGATAGAGCCCTTCGGCACTAGCTTTCTGTGGAGGCTTTGTGTTCAGAGTCCCCACTTAGGTAGGCCCAAGGCCTTTCCTCTGTCCCTCTTGCCCCACGCAGTCATAAAACTGAAATCTCCAGGTCTCTACAATTGGGTCAGACTCCCCAGGATGAGAGCTTGCTTTGGTGTACATATATCAAAAGACTCTAGAATTCCATCACTTTTGGGTCTCTGCACATTCTTTTTTGGTCAGTTTAGCAAAGCATTCAGAAAGGCTTTTAACACACATACACATCTATGGATATATCTGTAGATAAGTGAATGTGTATATACATATGTACATATGTATATAGAGTCTCAGAAATTTGTTTTATTCTATTTTATTTTGAGACAGAGTCTCACGGTATCCATGGGCATCATAGCTCACAGCAACCTCAAACTCTTTGGGTTCAAGAGATCCTCTTGCCTCAGCCTCCTGAGTAGCTTAGACTACTGGTGCCACTAGTCAATGCTTGGCTAGTTTTTCTGTTTTTAGTAGAGATGGAATCTCACTGTTGCTCAGGCTGGTCTCCAACTCCTGAGCTCAAGTAATCCACCTGCCTCTGCCTCCTGGAGTGCTGGGATTATAGGTGTGGGACACTGTGCCCAGCCTCTATTCTCAGAAATTTAATTCAAAATAGTCTGTAATTTTCCAAAACTAAAAATCAGTCAGGTCTTTAATCCACCTATAGTCATGTGAGAATGACTATGTAAGGTAAACAGAGACCTTTTCCCAAACGAACAGCCAACTGTATCAGCACAATTTGTGACTTAATCCCTTCTTTTCCAGTGTACGATAATGCTCCCCTTGTCACATGTCAAATTCCTAGATATAAATAGATGTGTTTCTAACTTTTTCATGCATGTGACTTTTATAATCTACCCATTACTTATTTAATTTTCATAGGTTTTTTAATTGTAATGATAATAAAATGTAAATTCTCCCTTTTTATTCAAATTCTATTTATCACATTTTTGGTCTGTTTTTTGGCTTGTTCTGTATCAGTTATGGAATAAACTTAACAATTCCAAGAAAGAAAACTGTTGAAATTTTTATCGAGTTTGGATTTAATTTACAGATTAATTTGGAAAACTTACCAAATTTATGATATTGACTCCTTCCATCTCTCTTTATTTTTAAAATATTTTTAAATAAAATTCATTAAGGCATGTGGTTCAAAATGTGGCCATACATAATAACATAATAAGCAGCCGAACATGTAAAAAACATAGACAAAGCCACAGAATTGAATATTTCTAACAAATATTTTTCAGTAATGAAATATAAGTTTCTGTAAAACTTGAATCATGTTATTCCTCATGTTTCTTTAATTGACACTTTAGAACATCACATCAGACCACTCAAGTGTACCAGCTCTTTCCAAGCACACATGAAGCATTTGCCAAAGAGTCCATGTATTGGGATACACAGTAAGTATTAATAAGTTAAAAAAATTGAAATTATACTGCTTAAGTTTTCTCAGCAAAATGAAATTCAACAGAAAGTCAATAACAGCAGCAAAAGTCCTAGAAAATTCCCAGCGTTTAGACGTTGACATGTTAGGAATGACCTATCACTCGAGAAGTTAATGTAAAGTTTGAACACATTTTTACCCAAATGAAAATAAAAATATGATACATCAACGTTGGTGGGATGCAGCCAAAACAATGATTTGAGGGATCTTCCATTTTCAGAAAACTATAACATGAGAAAAAAATTAAATCCCAAAAGAGTAAGAAGAAAAAAGATAAAACACTCAACAAAATATGAAAAAGACGTTTAATGGAAAAAAATTAATAAAATCAGAAGTTGATACTTTGAACAGTTAATGAAAGTAATAAACTCTTAGCAATACTTATAAAGATAAAAAAAGAGGAATAAACATTCTAATATAAGGAATAAAAAAACTATTATTAATCCTTTGTCTATTAAAAGGATAATAAGAGGATATTCTGAACAATTTCAGACAAGTTTATGCTGATGAAGGACTTGGAGGATGAGGCCTGTGGGCTGGGTCCCAGATCTCACAGGATGAAACATGGCCTGGGTGCCACTCACAGAAACCATCGGCCACAGACGCCCTGAGGAACAAACAAACAAACACACAGGAAGAGACTCATCTTTCCTTCCCCAGCTTTAAAGCCTCCTTCTGGCAACTAGGCTGGTACAGGAAGCAAGCAAAGCGGAAATGGAGTTTGCAGAGTCCCAGCCCAGCGTCCCAAAGCAGCATCTGGGCAGGACGACTGGGGGCTGAAAGGCAGTAACCTAATAACTGACATGTTCAGTCTTTGCAACAAATGCGTCAAAGCAACTCTACTTCCATATTGTTAAAAAATGAACTTTAACTGCTATACAAACCACAGATAAAAATTAATTCAAGATTGTCCATAGACCTAATTGTGAAAGAAATTAAACGTCCTGGAGACAAAAGGATATCTTTATGATCTTGAGATAGTAAATATTTCTTATATTGTCACAAAAGCCATTAACCTTGAAAGAAGTGACTGAGAAAATACACTTCCATAAAATTACAAACTTTGCTTACCATAGCCACCATTAAAAAAGGGTGAAGAGGGCAGTGCCTGTGGCTCAGTGGGTAAGGCACCGTCCCCATATACGGAGGGTGACGGGTTCAAACCCAGCCCCGGCCAGCTAGTGGCAACTGCAACAACAAGAACAAAAAAATAAATAGATAAACAAATAAATAAATAAAGGTGAAGAAGTAAGCCACAGACTGGAAAAATATTCAAAATACATAAAAATGATGGGGCAAAAGCAATCTAGTCGCCAGTCTATAGAAATTCCACTAGACAGATACTGCCGGTCTCCAGCTAGGAGGGCGTGGGTAGTTTTTGATTAGACCTCAGTTCAAAGGCCTTCTATCTGATACACATACAAAGACCCTCAAATCCTTAATAGAGTTAGAGGCAATTTAATTTAAAATTAGGCAAAGACTTGAAGACCAAGCCACAATCAATGCTATCAAATGGCCTATGAACATATACATCAAAGAAATTCAAATTAAACTCAAGATAAAATAGCATTATTTACCCACCAGAATGGGTTAAAGACTTCCATTAATAAGCACTGGTGAGGCAGTAAAGTAACTGTTACACTGATAAAGAGCGTAAATTGCAGTAATCATTTTAGAAAACTGACGGTCTAAAAAAGCTAAACACAGGGATACCTAAGCTGGGAGCAGTGCCTCACACCTGTCATTCCAGCCACGGGGTAAGCTGAGAGAGGGTGGAAGGATCCCTTGAGCCCAGTTCAAGTCCAAGAGTTCAAGTCCAGCCTGGGCAAGATAGCAAGACCCCACCTCTAAGACACAAAACAAAGCAAATGCCGTATGACAAAGCGATCCCAGTCCTGAGTATATAGCTAACAGAAACAAGTGCCTGTCTGAGCCAAAAGACAATGCAAGAGTATTTATAATAATTTTATTCATAATAGTAAAAAACTGGAAATAACACAAATGTTCCTCAAGAATAGAATGGCTAAATCAATTGTGTTATAATAGATTCATACAGTGAAGGGCTGCACTTCAAAGACAGAATAAACTACTGATACACAGAACAAAGGAATTAATCTTACAAACATAATATTAAATGAAGGAATTCAAATGTAAACAGAGCATATCATGTTTTCTCTATATATGTAATTAAATAACAGTAAAATTAATCAATAGTAACAGAGTTCAGAAGACATGCTGATCCTTGACACGGAGCTAAGACCTGGGAAGGGAACTTCCTGGAGTGCTGGAGATGTTCTGTATCTTTTCTTTCTCACATATCAATAATGCTTAAGCAACTATATTTGTATTAATTTTGCAAATCTATTTAACAAGGAGTTAATAATTATTTGGGAACTTAATCTTTGCCTGAATCCACTTGTTTGTGCTACATGTATCAATTTATTCAACTCATGCTAATAACTGTCTCTATTTCATAAATGAAGTAACTGCAGCCTTACAAGACAGCCGTTTTCCCAGCTACTAAGAAGAGAAGGCAAAGGGAATCCGCGATCCTAGAGAAGCAGTAGTTTGAGTTCTTTAATACAGTAACATAGAAACAATATTCTGTATTTGTTCTATTATGAAATTATCCACAGAATAGAAATGAGCTTTAAAATATTATTTGACCTAAATCCTGTGTTCAATTATTTATTAATTCTCTCAATTAATCAATTATTTTTAATGTCTGCTTAAAAAAATGGAAACATAGTCATTTGGCATAAAACAATGATATGTTTTAGCAAAATATCCAAACTATTCACAGAGCGCTTGAAAGCACAAATTCTGTGTACCTATTCCATCTGACAAGGGTTGGAAGGAGAGATAGCAGGAAAAAAAGTTCTTAGAATAGATGACGCCTAAGCTGAATCTGAAAAGAAAATGTTGAGGGGTGTGAGTGGACAAACAGTGGTGTTGACTGTGCTTAGATGTTGTCCTGTAGCAAATGGTGAGCAGAGCCTGGAAGACAGAATCTTATAAGTAAAAACACACATTGTAGCCGTAGGATGTTGTGAAATGAGCTGCAATATAGCTCAATGGCAAAAATTGAATTAGAAATTACTATGTTTCTTCAATAAAATTACAAAGGAATGAAGAAAAATATATATATATAATGGTTAATAATTACTATTTTTATTTGTGAAGTTTTGACCATTTCTTTCTTTCTTTTTTTTTTTTTTTTGAGACGGAGCCTCAAGCTATCCCCCTGGGATGATGACCAGTGAACACAGTAAAACAGTGTAAGTACATGTGTATTCATTGAATGGCCAAGTATTTTCAATTTTTATGGGCATCTTGCTTATCATTCTAAAGCATATTTAGGATAACATAGAATCAAGATAGGCTGCAGTCTTGTTCTTATAATAACAAGAAAAAGTGTTTTCATTGTATTTATTTTAAGTAAATAAATTCAAAGTGCTTTAAAGGATTTAATGGAGTACATATGAACTCCAATTTGCAGAGATAGAAAGATGATGCTACAGTGATATCATGTAGTAAATATGTGACCTGAATAAAACTGGACAAAGGAAAGATGTTATGCTTTGGCACAATAATAGGCACACAGCCGCGCGTTAGTGACCGTGATGTGCGCAAACTCAGTTTCTCCTACCTGGTAGAGCCCGAGCCGGTAAACTACAGCCTGTGGGCCAAATCCCAACTGCTGCCACCTCATTTCCGTATGGCCTGCTAGCTAAGAATCATTTTTATATTTGAAATAGTTGTTAAAAGAACAAACAACAATATTATGTGACATGTTAAATTATATAAAATTAAAATTCCAGTTCCCAGTAATAAAATTTTATTGGAACACACCCACCCGGACTTGTCTGTGAATTGCCTGTGGCTGTTTCGTGCTGCAGTGGCAGACCAGAGGATTGCGACAGAGACCACAAGGACTAGAGTGATCATCCTCTGATCCTTTACTGGAAAAGTTTCCCAAATTCTGGGATAGGACGTGAGTTGCAGAAAGTCAACTCACGGGGAAACTACCAAATTTGCAACACTTCCTAGAGCAAAAACAGCACTGCAGTAGTGCAACACTCCTGCTTGTAAAGCTCAGGAGCAGTACATTTTAATGTCTTAAACTAATCTAAGATCAACATTCTTATGACTGTTTTCTCAGAAGCAGAGAATTTGTGGTAATGTCTCCTCCTTTCAGTGTTGATTTATACAAAGAACTTCTGGGCATTTTATTGAAAAGTAATTTGCCATTTATTGTATTGAATTTCCTTAAGAATCTAAGTGACAGATTAGAGCTATAAAGATGAACTTTAAAAAATTTGTCCTTTAAGGAGCTGAGACTCAAATGGAGAAAGCAGGCGTGTGGGTGACGGCTGGCACTTTAGTAGGTGACTGTCCCAATGCAGATGAGAGCTGTGCCCGGTATGGACTTTCCTTCTTCTTCTAATCCATCTTCCAATTGGCTTCCAGAATTATCTAACGAATGATGCAAATATGAGCATACCACAACATCCCTTACTCTTAATCTTCAGGGCAGACTCCACACTCCTCACCTGACTCTCCTGCTCCTTCATTATCCAGGCCTTGCCTGACTGCTGCCTCATCTCTCATCGTTCCCCCTTTCCGAGTATTTTCCCTTAACATTACACTTTATAATTCCACAGACACTACCTGCTTTTTTGATTCTAAGCTTTTGACCTTCATTCCTGTTATTTTTCTAGCACTGATCTTCCACTTGACCCTGAGAGAGTAGCCCCTTAGACCAGTTGGGGGATCACATGTCCCAGCCTCAGTAATGGGCCAGTGATGGGCCTAATAACCAAGCCAGTCCCCTGAAAAGTAAACCCAGAATTCCTGATAAAATTGTTAAGAAAAAATTATATTTTTTCCACTGTAGTTGCTAAGTTTGTGGGATGTAAGTTAAAGTCAGAACTCCAAACTAAATTATATGACCATCTTTTTTTTTCTTGAGCAGTTTTAAGGTTGGTTTATTTCACTTAAAACCAAAGAAATTCAAATATAGTAGACCTCATGAAAAGTTGACTTTTTTTTTGAGACAGAGTCTCACTCACCCTGGGTAGAGTGCCGTGCATTGCAACACACAGCACCACCAAACTCTTGGGCTCAAGTGATTCTCTTGTCTCAGCTTCTGGAGTAGCTGGAACGACAGGCTGCAGCCACAACCCTAGCTAGTTTTGGGATTTTTTTAAAGTAGAGATGGGGGTCTCACTTTGCTCAGGCTGGTCTCGAACTTCTGAGCTCAGGCAGGTCTTGGCTTCCCAGAGTGCTGGGATTACAGGCGTGAGCCACTATGCCTGTCCTGAAAAGCTGATATTTAAATTAGATAGGGAAGAAAAAGTATAAGTTTTCATGGTTTGTTGAAGCCAAAGCCTGTGATGGAGGAGGACGTCCCACAGGAGAGTTCCAGCTTCCTGGGGTCACTCACGCTTGCTCAGGCTCGGCGTTCAACAGCACAAGCCCGGCGGTGCCAACACCCTCAGGGCTCCCTGTTATTTATACTCGGAGATGAAGTCTGAACTCAGTTGGAGTGAAGGGTTTCCTATAATGTGGCTCCCAAACTGCCAGTGGATCGTGTCCCAGCCCCACCTCCTCACCCAGCACTGCAGGCAGGGCCAGTGGGATTGACTTTCTGGAGATTCCTTCCTTCGGCTACTGAAACTCTTCCTATGTATTAAGCCATTTTTTTCCCTCTTCTATTCCACCAAAAATTCTACACAGTCATTAAAAAAAATTGTAGTTAAATAGTGGTTACACGTCCTTAATAGAATACTAAGGAAGTAGAAAAAATCACCAGATGAAAGCCAAGTTACCCAATCCCGTCATCCAGAGCCAACCGCTGTGTGCGCTTTCCCCACTCTTGCTCTTGTGTTCACGTCATCCTTCAGTGATTTTCCTCATATTGTTATACAATGTGGTGCCCTGTGTTTTTTCCTATTTAAATTTAAGTTATCAGCAATTTTCAGCATCACTAATGGCAATCTGACAACTTGATTTTATTGGTGTGTCGCTCTGTCCAACAGACGTCCCTCTTGTAGAATAAACCCATGCACACAGGCCAGTCCCAACCTGAGAGTATCACGATTAAAGGAGCCAAGAGCATTATGGGAAAATAAAGGTGAAGAGAGTGAGTTCTGCAGGTAGAAGGATCTGGTCTCAAGTTCGAGTTCTGTCATTTATAAGTTATTTAATCTTGAGTTTATTCATTCACTCATTTATTCAGCAGATAGGTATGGAAAGCCAGTTACCAGCCAGGCACTGATTGGAACCCTGTGAGAGAACTTTAAAGAGGTGAGTTCCTCCCGAAGCTAATGGAGGAAAATGACAAAGAGCAAATAAAGGCATAATATTGAGTGAGTGGTGAGTGTCAGAAAGCAGAGAGAGGTGACAGAAAGTGAGGTCAGCACCCGGCGGGAGGCGCCCAGGGCCACAGCTTTAGATAGGTGGGAGCACACTCTGGTTCACTGGGCGTCCCAGTGCTCAGAACAGATACCTGGAGAACCTGTGTTGAATTTAACTGTTGGATTTATGTTATCAGCTGAGATGAGTGTTCTAAACGTGAGTCAATTACTAACCAAAATCATTATGACCCATCAGAAAATGGCAATATATTAATTTTCTATAATAAATATGCTTAAATTTAATAGAACTTTGCAATAGAGTTTACCTCGTCTTAACTGATTGTTTCACCTTCCTTTTATTCTGCTTTAAGAGCAGGTTAGTTGCCTCCCCCAAAAAATTTGTGCCATCAAAAATCAATATAGAAAATCAATGAGAAGGCTCGGTGCCTGTGGCTCAAGCAGCTAAGGCGCCAGCCACATACACCTGAGCTGGCGAGTTCGAATCCAGCCCAGCCCACCAAACAGCAATGATGGCTGCAACCAAGAAATAGCCCAGGCATTGTGGCAGGTACCTGTAGACCCAGCTACTTGGGAGGCAGAGGCAGAAAACTCACTTGAGCCCAGGAGTTGGAGGTTGCTGTGAGTTGTGATGCCATGACACTCTACCCAGGAGGACAGCTTGAGGCTCTGTCCCCCAAAAAAGAAAATCAATGAAAAAACAATGGTTTCAATGAGAAAACTTAGCAGCTATTGTGTTTCAGATTCAAAATGATAAAATTAATTTTGTGCTTATATTTTTCAATGACATCATCTTATAAAAATCTCCCTGCTTAGAAGTTGCTGGCTAAAATAAATGAATTGGTTGATTAAAAGAGAGAAAACCCAACCTGAATGCTACATACTTGCCTTTCTACCCATTCACACAGGAGCCTCTTAGAGACGCCACCATTCCAGACTTTACCTAGTTTTAGCATATTTCAGAACAGTCTGAACCGGAAAAAAAAAAAAAAAAATATATATATATATATATATATATAATAGTGCAACAGGACATAAACAATGCTGCCAGAGCAGGCTGTGGGTTTTCGGGGTTTGCGATTTCTGTTTTTCCCTGCTCCCTAGCTACTGCTCCTGACTCTCTGTTGTGGTCTGGTTACCAGCATAACACATACTGAGCTCCTTAGTTCATCTATCATGGCTTATTTTGTTTGTTATGACTCACACATGAACCCACAGTGCAGGGAAAACACTTGTTTTACAGCTCATGACAAAGGCATGGCATCTAATTTTAGTTACCACCCAAACAGGACCTTAGTTAGAGACCACCAGCTCCTTCCTGGTCATGCACGGCTCGTGTCTGACAGCCCATAGCAGAGTCAGGTTTTCTGCCCTGTGTCTCAGTTGCAGACACTTAACTGCAGAGATGCTTTTATCTTCCTACTACTGAGTGAAGGCCTAGTTTGGGAAATGGTCAGTCATGCATCAACAGCTGAGAAAGTGTGTTGAGCTCCAAGAGTGAGTTCTCTCTAGTAGCAGGATTTCAATATGGTCTCCTGCAAGCACTGGGAGGTCGCTTAGTGGGCTGCTGCCAGAGCAATCCATCCAAACACGGCCCAGACGTGTGGAACAACATACACGCCCCTCCACTGCACCGGTGAAAGACAAAGGCAGTGATACGACTGTGTTCCCAGGAGTTCCCATTGTTTTGCTCCCTGGACTTGACTTAATTCTCCAAAGAATAGCCAAAATGATATTTAAAAAATATAAATCATACCATGTCATTCCCCTGCTTAATCCTACTCCCCTTGACAGCTTTCTTTTTCACTTAGAATAAAACACGAAAGTTCTTCAAAGTTCTACATGTATGATCTGGCACCTGTAGTCTGTCCAACATCACCTGTGACCTCTGATGACTATCCTTAGACACTTTGGATGTTTTTTACTGAATTCCTGGTACCTAGGAAAGTTCCAGAACATGGCACTCAATATATATTTGTTGTATGATTGAATAAATGAGAAAATGACTAGAGCAGCTGTTATCAAACCCAGCTGCACATTTGAATCACCTAGAGAGTTTTTAAAATAAAGATGTCTGTGGCCTTGGGTAGAGTGCTGTGTCATCATAGCTCTCAGCAACCTCAAACTCTTAGGCTCTAGAGATCCTCTGGCCTCAGGCTCCCCTAGTAGCTGGGACTCCAGGCACCTGCCACAATGTCCAGCTAGTTTTTCCATTTTTTGTAGAGCTTCTAATTTAATTTCTGCTATGGAGTGGAGGCATTGGCATTTTTTAAAGGGTTCTCATGTGATTCTGATGTGCAGGCGGAGTTGAGGAAAGGATATTTGTTAATAAACTGTCAGAGCTGCTGGCTCAGATTCCTGAGCTCCCACTGTTAGTATCCTGTCACTACCATATAATCCTATGTATCCTCAAAAAGCAAATTTGTCAGCATTTATTGTTACAAAAGCCCATTACATTTGAAATTCCTAGGAGACCATGGCTGTTATGACACGGTAAAGCTGATTTAGTTTTGTTCACTCTGTGCTAAAATCACCAAATGTAGGTTACCAGAAATTTCTGACATAGAAAAGAAAGGACTATTTGATTTTGATTCATACACTCTAGCTTTGCTGATTAAAAATACCGAGGCTCAGCCCAAGGTGGCGTCATGTTGGCCACATGGCTGTTTGCAAATAAACCCTGGTACCCAGGCTGATCTGAAGTTCAAAGCTTCTTTAACTGGGAAACCATATTAAAGAAAATGTCATTTGTGCTCAGAATAATGGCTTGTAATGCTCTTCCAGCATTATTTTTCATTTAATCGGATTTGTCCTCTACAGGGGAAACTCTAAGGAGGAAATGTGGAAATTTTGGCCTGGTGTATGCAGAGACCAGATGGTTAACAGGTACGGTGCTGGCTTTTGTAGTAGGGTACACTGAATGGAAAAGACAAGTCTCTTTAAGACGACAATAAATTTCCCAAATAGGCCTATATGAAATGTTTAAAAGTTGAAGATAAAGGTATTGGGTTATGTTGTCCTTAATATAAAAGGGGAATAAATGGAGCCAGGTGGACCGCTATTTCAGACGTGAGCAAGACTGTCTTCTGAATCTGTGAATGGTAAAAAATAAACTGGATTGAATTTGGAAGCAATAAATTACTATAGTGTGTCTGCTGGACACCCCCACACGTGCTGATCTGCTTATAAGGATCCTTTTGAAGGCGAGATGCTGAGGTCTCAATCAGAGAGGCTCAGCCCTCAAAAGATTCTTTTAACTAGTATTTGAAGTGGAAAAATGGTTCATTCCCTAAATAGGAGGACAGAAAAATAAGATGAATTTTCTTTCTTGTTTGCTTCTCACAGTCAAATACGAGTTCTACTATGGGGGCACACGCCCCAAGGAGCTCTGAAGGTGATTAGTTTTATAATTTTATTTGAGAGGAAAAATTTTCCTGCACTTATGGGGGATAGAAATAATCTTTATCCCACTAAATGTGAATGTTCATGCTTTAATAAAGGCATAATTATATATCTGATTAGGTAATTCTCCTAAATCTGAGAAATTTGAATTCCAAAATACATTTGGCATAGATTAGGAATATGTCCTCCCAAATTTTTTCATTTGCATGAATTAAAACACTTCTTACCGTGGTTGGATTGTTGATGCCATATTAAGTACTTTTAATTATATCATATCATGCTAAAATGTGGCAGTAGCTATGGCTATTTTTAGGGGAATGCACGTCTGAACTAGAAGTGAGAGTGGAAATGACTTTCATTCACAAAGACAAAGCAACATCTAGTAATATATCCTTTTCGGCACACTCTGACTGACAAATGTGGGGTTAGCATAGAGTTTATACCTTAAAAAATTGTTATTATTCCAGCCAGGTGCTATGGTATATGCCTGTAATCCCAGCTACTTAGAAGGCAAAGGGAGGTCCAGGAGTTTGAGTCCAGCTTGAGGAACATAGCAAAACCCCATATCTTAAAAAAAAAAAAATAAAATGAAATAAAATAAAAATTATAATTATTATAATTCTGGCAGCCATTAAGCCAAACCCTGAGTGATGATTATGATAAGTTTTATGTAAACATCACAGAGATAAGAGGATTGGACAAAGATGCTCAACTGAACTGTTTGAGCTGGGCGTGGGTGATTATTTTGGATTGATATGTAACAGATTTATTTGGACTGGATTTATAAGTTCCTTTCTTATGAAGTGATCAAAGCTGGGAAAAAAACTCAGTTACTTTGATTTGGAGTTAGTCAGGCAAATTTATATGCCTGAAAACAACACTTAATAAGATTTACTTTCACCTTGAATCAGAGGCCTTAATCTAAAGAGAACATAAATGCACCCACTTACCTTATTCACATACAGTTATATGAATGGAATTTTTGAATGTACTGTGTTCAGTAATGTCTGTGACAGGAACAAATGTAATGGCATGTTTTTATTATGCTTCATTGGTTGGTTGGACTATTGATAGTTGGTGATGGAACAGTGTGGATGGTGGCCCCCCCAAAGAATCTAAGAAGTAAATACAATTAAAAGATTAACTGGGCTCTGCATCTGCGCAGGGTGTGTTCACGGTGAGAATGTGCATTAGAAAGGCTGTATTCTTTTTCCTGTGATGTGCTGAAATAGCCATAAAAAAAGATGAATTAATAGTTTTCGCAACAATCTGGATGGAACTGGAGACTACTCTTCTAAGTGAAATGTCTCAAGGGTGGAAGAATAAACACCACATGTCCTCACTATTGAACTGGAACTGAGGGATGAGCCCACACTGCACAGAGGGGAGGAAGGCTCCGTGGAAATCCACCGGGGTGGGGAGGGGCACGAAGGGGAGTGACAAAAACTGGGAGCGGGTGCTATGAACGCCATTCAGGTGCCGGGCACACCATTAGCCAGGATGCAGCCTTACAGAAGTGTAATGGAACCTAAAGCATTTGTACCTGCATGATATTTTGAAATCAAAGACGAAAACTGTGGGAAGCTTACAGAAGGCTGTGCGTGTTTCTTTTCATGTCCCCCAACTGCAACTTTGCAAAGAATTGCCTAATTCAAGGCAATCCATTTCAATTTTTGAAAGAATATAGATGTCATGAGAACTTTTGAACTGGAAAGCCTTTTGGAGATTATTTACCAATTTCTTCATTTTACAGGTGAGGGAGTGAAGAGTGTTTTTGTCAGTTCTGTATTGAGACTGTAACGTCCCGGGAAATCAGCGGATCTGTTTGTGATCTGCATCTCTCAGGGTCCTCGACGTCTACTGCAGAAAGCTTTCTGCTTCCAGGGATCCTACGGAGGAAGACTTTCTAGATATTAAATATTATGGGAAAGTTCCCCATAATCCCGTAGTATGCCAGTCACTAGAATACGTGCATATTAATTTTCCAAAGTATGCAGTTTATAATTTAGAGAATGCAGAAGGCCCTGTGGGACCCCCTTTGGCATGTTTTGTCAAATTCCTTGGATCTATATCATCTCTTTTCAGCTTGCCCAAATCTTTAGAAGTGGATCAGACAGATATTATTATTGTTACCTATATTACGCTGATGAGGAAACTGGTTTACTAAGCCCAATTGACACAAGTAGTTAGCTGAAAGCTAGAATTTAAACCTAATATTTGTATTTCTGAATCATGTGGTTTTTTACTTTTCCATTCTTTTGAGCTATAAATACTGAACTTCCAATGAGCTGGGTAACAGAACATTCCAGTTTTAGATGAAGTGGAGATTGACTCCTCTCAATTACGTCTGCATATGAGGGGGCAGCAGGCTGACAAACGGCTCCCTCATCTGTTCCTGTCTTTGGTGAAGACAGTGGTCCTCAGATTAACACAAGAAGCCAAAGGCCTAAAATCTGTCTGAATTTGCACAACTTCAGTCTGCTATACCTGAGTCTGTTTAAATTATTTTTTTCCTACATAAATTGCTTTTATTCTGTATCCTGAAAATTATTTTAATCCCTTTTACATATATGAAATACACATTTTTATACAATTTAGATTTATAGAAAAGTTTCAGGTAGCAGAGAGAGTTCCCATACACCCCTCATGGCTTCCTCTAAAATTAACCTCATGGATACTATTCAGCCTTTTAAAAAATGGAGACTTTACATCTTTGTATTAACCTGGATGGAGTTGAAAAACATTGTACTTAGTACAAGATACTTACTACAAGTATCACAAGAATGGAAAAGCAAGAACCAGTGTACTCAGTACTAATATGAGAGCCGTAGATTAACAGCTGTATGGCCACACAAGAGAAAAGCACAGTTACACACAAGCAGGGGAGGTGGGAGGGGAAAGATGGGGCGGGGGAGAGGGACTGGCAAAGTCTCACCTGTCAGGTGTAATGTGGGGGGGCTTGGCCACCTCGGGTGAAGAGCACAACTACAGCTTGGGCTTTCCCTAACAACTGCACACAGTGTAACCTAATCATCTGTGTCCTCCTGTTAATCTGAAATTAAAAAAAAAAGAAAGAAAAAAGAGAACAATTATACATCTAGGAGGAGATACATTGAAGCTCTTCAACATTCTGTTTCTCCTGAAAGTTCACCCACTAATTTCAGCATCACGGGCGGACCTTGCCTGCAGCAGTTATTACCGTGGTGTTCTAAGGTGATTTTCCATTTCCCTCATTCCTTCTACGTTGATTATTTGGAATTCTTCACTAGAGAAGATTGTTCATCTTTTAATTACTTAAGCAGTCATTTCTATCAGTATGGGCTTATGGATATGGTTCAATTCTATCACTGTTCATTTCATTGATCAAATTGTTCCAGCTTTATTGAACATAATAAATCTTTTTTTTAAAGCATCTTAAGGTAGCATCAGAAGCATTTTATTTAAAATCGCATTTTGTGAAGTAATGGCCTCAGACTTTTGATATACATGAGGATGTTTGCACCTGTGGCCTGACTATCCCATGGATGCCACCAGTAAGGTGATCTTACATAAAGTCATTCTAACCATTTGCTTCCAAGTCGGCTGAACCAATGGCCTCCACTTGCTAAGTGACCAAACCTCAGCTCTTCTCCTAAGGGAGGACTGTCCTGCACACTGTCCTACCCTCCCCGCATCTGGTTTCCCTCTGCCCACTCCCTGCCCCTCATGCTGTTGTCTGCTGGGGATCCGCCCATTGCTTGTGCTTCCTCCACGGATCTGCTGATTGATTCATCATCAAAATCATCAATATGTATTGAACACCTGCTCTTTGCCAGACATTTGTCTATGGCCTTAGGCTGCAGAAATAAACAAAACAGACAAAAGCCCCAGCTCTCCTGATGCACTGGAATGAGGCAGACAATAATGTAACTGTCCCAGTAACAGGAAACCTAATAGATAAACACACTGCTTATTAGAAAGTAAGTGCAAAGGGGAAATACAGCAGGGATGGGCAGGAGTCAGGGATGCGGCAGGGGCGTTTGTAATCTGAAATACGGTGGTTATAGCAGCTCTCACTGACAAGATGGGACTTGCAGAATGAGAGGGTTATCTCTGTGGAGATCTGGTGGGAGTCACTCTGGGGGGAGGGGGTCTACACTGCTGCAGGGACAGCATGCCACTTATTCAAGGAATAGCAAGGAGTCAAGGGAGGCCAAAGAAGGGCCCCCAGCAGGAGGGGAGGTCAGAGAGGTGACAGAGAGTAGTTCCTCTAAGGAAGCCTCAGCAACTGCCATGAGGTGAAACTCACGCATCCGTGACCCAAAACTCCTCTCAAGGCTCTTTTGGCTACAGCTGCCCCAAGTTCCTTGCAGGCACACGGGACTCTGGATCTCAGGCCTTACCTTCCCCTCTCTGTCTACATCCGTCTTTTGTTTGGATCAAGTCAGGGTTCCTCAGAGCAGAACTGCTGGGACTTCTCAGCTTCTAACATTTCAGGGGCGGAACGGGTGGACTGAAGTCCAGCTCTCAATTTCTGTCCCGGAACAACTTCTGCCAACACATAATGTCCTATTTCTAAATCTACCTCTGTAATGGAGGTAACTTTTCATAAAAGGTTTCCACACAACTTGAAATCCATAGCCACACTATAATCTCCAGTTATGCACACAGACTTCGTTCTCCCCATGACGTACTGTCACGCAAGGACACTCTTGAGATTCTTCTAAGTACCAAATCCAGTGGTGGCATCACCTAACTCACAGAAGGCACATCTGACCTCCGCTTTACTCCAGGCTTCAATGGTGTGCAGCCAACAGGTGTCTTTTATACACGGTTTTTGTCTAATGGCCATTTTCTTTTGTAAACATTTATTGTGAATTGGTGACCCATATCACTAGTGTCACTAGATTTCTATATAAAGTAACAGCAAATAGTGTCAGGAAAGGCTTCAGAGGTTCTCCTTTGAGAAAAGTGCACAATATTAAGAATGCTTGCTTTAGCTAGTTCAGTCTGTCTTTCTTTCCTTTCATTCCTTCCTTCTGGTTCTAATTCTGTTCTGAATTTGCAGGGTTTTCAGCAAGTGCGATGTTACGGAGTGAAGATTTCATATGGCCATTTTAGAACACTGGCATCAGGAATTGAGTGAGACCATGGGATTCGAACTCCCAAAGTCTGGTGGCTTTTGTCTATGTCTTCCAGTGACTATGGCTCTGGAGAAAGTCCTTGGACCTCTCTCTTTCCTTTCCTCTTTATTGTTAGACTTGGCATGACAACTTTCTACAGAACCTTCAGGTGCAATCATTTCTATTTTCATCTTTTAACTTCAAAGAAGTGGATTCTGTCAAATTTACTGAAGAGAACACTCTATGGAGACTAAGTAGCAAATCAGGGATCTCAGGAATGCACAGTGGTTTTCAAATTTTTGTCCTTTGCTTTACCCTTTACAGGAACAAAAAATACGCATTACCACATGCATTATGAAGGTGTTAAAAAACCAATTTTTGAAAAATTTGGAAGGAAGCTACCACCATGTCTAAGACAACGGCGTTACATTCCCTTGCGACTCACAGAGCATTCCTCCTCTACACCGGAGCGTTCTGTGGCACGTAGGTGCCCATCCTGCACAGTGTGAAGAGAAACAGGTTAAATATGGTTGTATAGGAAAAGCAAGTGAACAAAAACGGAATCCTACTGTAGCTGACAAGCGGAACCGTGCCTATCACTTTACAGGGTTTGCGTTTGTATTGTGTAACCCTTGACTTTAACACTCTGGATTTTATACAATGAAGCAAAGAGAAGGAAGGGAAAAACAGAGGGAGGGAGGGAAGGGAAAAACAGAGAGAATGCTGTGAGGACAAACGCTCAATAAAACGTTTTAGTTCAATTATGTAGGCCCACGAGGTTTCTATCATTCCGACATGCTTCGAATAAGTACCCAAATAGAAACAGAGCTGAAAGTCGTTTGATGTTCATCCACCACTAAATTTAACCTTTTTTTGGTTGCATCACGCATGCAGCATGATGCTTTACCAGTACTTCACGTCCCTGGAGATGGTTTTTCATTTTTAGGATTTCTTCTCCCATGGTAAGGAAAACACACACCATTCTGCTTGTATGAAGAGTTCTGTGGAATTGAAGGCCTGTGAACGCGAGAGACGAGGGCCTGGGTCCTGCGGGGAGAGGTCTTAACTCTTCTCGTCTTCTCTACACAAACATTTCATTTCATTCCTTAACTTCATATGAAACTATCTTAAAAATCATTTTTCCAAAATATAACAAATTAAATTGTATTCAGCATGGTGGCAAAAAGAAAATAAACAATGGAAATGTGTATTTATGGGGGAAAATAGAAGAATTATAAACTGGCTTCTATTAAATTGGCTTAGATGCATTGCTGTAACCATCTTCAAAACACTTCTCAGGAAGGAGGCCACTTGGCACCTGGATCTGAAGACAGGATCAGGGAAATACATTTCTATAACCCTCCGAAATCTGACCTCTGGCAGAAGATACCCCATTCTGTCCTCTGGAATTATTTGCCCTCTGTGGTTTCCCTAGAACCTTAACCTTCAGGCAACACTGTGAAATCTTTTTCATCTAACCTGTTCTGCCTGTGCAGGGGTAATGATGAGGAGGGAGAGAATTTTTAAAATAAATCAGTGGTGTCTTAATTTGATTCAATTCTGTTTGGTCCTTTACTATTTTCATCTAACGTATTTTTGTTAACACACTAGTGTAAGCTGAGGCTAAAGTCCGGGAGACACTTTCAGAAACCACACCCCGTCTCTTCCAGCTCTCCATCTGTGCTCACTAACTACATCTCTGAGGGTCACTTGCAGTTCCGCGGGTGATAGAGATTGTAAGAACCGCTGGCTTTATTCTTGGTGGAATAGGAGCTTTAATCAAGAAACATCCAGAGAAGAAAAAGTAACATGAACTTTTTTTTGTTATTTATCAGCTTGTTCAGTGATGAAACAGGTGCAAAATCATGTTGAAATTAATTTGCTCTTTCTTTTTTTGACATAGGAAGGAGCAAGGATAATGCCCCTTAGCCGTGGAGATTAGAAAACCCTTCTCCCCGTTCTTTCAACTTTTCCACAAGGGTTGGATTCCCAGGACACATGTGAATTGATGGCTCTTGACTGTAAGGAAATGTTGGGAGCTTGAAAGAAAGAGCTGGTGATCCGGATCCAGCCCCGGTCTGGAGGAGCAGCTCCACAGACTCGGGCATCGGGGACTGGGACCTTCCCAGCCCAGCAGGTGATCGGAACCAGCCTGGGTCTGGAGGAGCAGGTTCCGGCAGACGCTGGCCTATTGGACCCAGGACCCTCCTAGCCGAGGCTCTGGCCTCGCGCTGTGCCCTCCCAGACTCCTCACCCGTCTTTCCTTCCGCTCGGCCCCCACTTCTCCAGCCCAATTTGATTTCAGCCTCTGAACTTGCTGTGGTGCCTCCCCCATGCCTGTTACTGTTCTGACCAGTGAATATCTGGTCTTGTGTGTTTTCCTGGAACTCCTCTCCAGAAATTTGTTTGCCAGGGAGATTCCGCCCTGAATTCTGCTCTTATTTCCTGTCTTTGCATCTCCAACCATCGCGTCTAGAGTTTGCGAAGCAGTAACTACAGCTAGACTTTAATTCCCAAATACATACTTCACTTGATAATTTCGTTTTCATCTTCTATAGGCCTGCCCCACAGTGATAAATTTGGCTAGAGTAGCCCAGACAGAAAAGCTACAATCCATTTGCTTCGGATGAACATTCCCCGAGAGAACCCCCCCCGCTTTATCCGGCCACACGGAGACCGTGGCAGCGCTTGTGGGCGGCAGGACATAGCCCAGACGCTCCCAGGAGCCTCTCCAGCCTTCCCGCAGTGTATCACTCCCCTTGCCTATGGTAGGAACTACGGTCTCTGAAATGGTTTAATTAAAATGGAGAAACTCCGGTCTTCGTCCTCCTGCGTTTAATTATTCACTCTTCTGGAAGTGGTGGGTGCGAACCCTGATTCTCTCTCTGTGTCCTTCCCTTCCTAACTGCGTTTCCAGCTCTCCTCCTTAACCACCTGCATTAATAGAAGCCTTCACTGTGATTCACCAACAACCATATATTTATTGAACACTAATAAATATTTTATTTGCAATACAAGGTGGGATGCCAGGTGCACCAAGGGGGGAACGTTTACTCGGAAGGACGGAAGTGCCTTGGACCTTCTTGCTCTCAAAAAGCTTCCATCTAATTGGGAAAACAGCTTAGTTGGAATTTGCTAAGAACTCAACAAGTTGTACCAATTAAAAATGAGACTGGATTTTTGGGGGAGGCGTGTAGCTCATTTGGCTGGCATGGTCCAGAGGTCCTTCGTAAAGCACTTTGGAACTTAAACCAGACATTGAAGAATGTGGAGCGTTCCAAGTGGAGAAAAAAGAATTTTAAATGTGTATTTGTTAAAAGTGGTTTCACATTCAAAGTCTACTTTCCCATGCTTCTATTTCATATCCGTCCATCCATCGCATTGTTGTAGGTTAACTTTGATCATGGGTTCCAGGAGGGAAAAATAAATTTTCTCTCATGCTTTTGACAGGCTCCAAGCTCAGCTGTATGAATAGAATTAACAGTAATGAAATTGTAACTCACAGCTTTCTTGTGTAATAACTAAAATAAGTGTGATGGGATTTGTACTATTTTAAATTTAACTTTTTTATTTAAAAAAAGGCACATTTTTGTTATAAATTTTGGCAAGTGCAAAAAACATTGCAAAGAGGAAAATAAAAATGCCTATAATCTCAACATTCAGAGGTAAACAAGAACATTTTGGCAGGTGCCTGGAGGGGTGGTCACGCACAATAAGGCTAGTTGTGTGTTTTACAGCCCCAGGTACTGTCTTGCTTTATACACAGAATAGAAGCCTGAGCAGTTCTACTGGAATAAGCAAGATAACAGCCTTGCACTCATGACTGGGTCTTATACAGAGCATCAGACATGCTCTTTCATAAATGATGTTTTTATTTGTTAATATTTCAAAACATCCTATATATATAATAAGCATTTGAACATATAACTAAAGAGATTACATTATTGAAAGTATCACAATTTCAAATAAATTCCCACTATTTGACTTTTTCTGTCTCATTTTTAAACTAAAATTGATGTCATAATGAATGTTCTTACAGGTCTATATTTGAACTTCATTGTAATTTGAGATTGCTGCAGGGTGGAGTTAGACTTGTTTTCTTATTAATAAGACTTAATGGGAAAAATAGTCTGAGAACTGAACTATTTTAATGGAGAATAACATACTCATACAATATGCACACATCGTAGGTACCCAGCTTTTTGAACTGGTACCCAGAACAACACACAGCACCTTGCTGGAAGCCCACAAGCTCTTCTCATTCATGTTCCTCTGCAGTTGGATTCTCCATGTGTAATGGCTGCACTGACTCCTGGTGTTACTGGAGTCAATGTGTTCTGCCAGATTGTATAAGCGTTCAGTGGGAGGTTCATCCGGATGGTAATATGTAGCTAAAGACTGTTTTTTCCGTAACTGGGGCATTCCACTGCACCATATCTGTTTATCCATTCTACTGTTGAAGACTATTGGGATAGTTTTCAGTTTTTGACTACCACAGAGAGTACTTTTAAGAACATGCTAGCACCCATCTTTGGGTGAATGTGTGCCTGCATCTTTGTTAGACATGTATGCCCAGGAAGAAAATTGTCAGGTTACAAGAACCGCATAGCACCAGCTTTAGAAACCCCCCAGCAGCTTATAGAATGGCTTCATGTATTTACTTTCCCGCCAGGAATGTGAAGGACCAGCTGCTCCGCAGAATTCCAATACTTGTCCCATCTGTCTTGGCTGCACTGGTCCCTGTACACTGGTATTGCATTATAGTTCAAATTCACATTTTTTTCCTGAGAGCTAATGTAAGCACTTTTTCATGGGTTCATGTATTAGCCACTTGGAAATCTGCTTTTGTGAAATGTCATTGCAAACATTTTACCCACTTTTCTAATGAGTCTTTTTCCTACTGATTTTGTAGGAGGGGGACCATACATATTTCCAACATTTTGAGGTGCAACCACATATTTAATCTGTTGAACAGTAGGGAGAAGAGACAGTCCCTGGATTTGCACAGCATAAAGAAAATCTGTTGTGTGAAGAACACCAAAAGAATTTGCTGTGGACTTTAGAGAATATTTTCTTTCTGATATAGTGTTTTAAAAATAATACTTTCCACAAAGTTCCTAATGTTTCATAACAAAGCACAAAAAATATAGCTGTTTATCACGAAATTTTATTTATGAATATTAAAAGAAAAAAGATTGTGTAAATATTCCAGGCTGGCAATCTGTAATTAAAATAAAAGAAATAAAATAGAACAAATGAAAAAGAAATATTCTAAAATATTTAAGTTTCAAAATGTATCTCTCTTTAGGTGGTGATGACATACACAGGGATATAGAGCGGGTGTTCTGGCCTGTTTCCAACCCCTGCCTGGAGATTCTGAATTAAGGGGAGACTGTTATATTATGTGCAAAATGACACTACAGTTCAGAATCTGTCAGTAAATTGGTGATACCAACTTCATAGTCTGTTCAGGTTGATTAGTGGGAAAGGCATTCCCAAGTACAAATATCTGCAAGTTTAAATTATTTTTAAGAAAGAAAAAAAAAGCAAGACACATATGACCCATCTCTGGACTCCTCTAGACACACTGTAGGCTGAATGATATTATATTTCTGAAATTAGGTGGGTTTAAGGGTCATAGTATTTCTCTTTCTCAAAAAAAAAATTATTTTCCATTTTTTTAGCTGACACTACATTAAACTCTGCAGGTAAAAAGAGTTAATGTTAAGTGTTAAATGCAGTGAAATCTCACAAGTCTACTTGGGTATTCTTCCAAAATATCTTTAAAAATTGAATGATTTATACCAATTTTGGATTGTACAAACTACATTTAAAGGTTCTGTCCCACTCTCCCAGCTCTGAAAAGGAACAGCAGCCTCCACTGTGCGAGTCAGCGTGTGGTATCATGCCGCCTTTGAAACGTGCAGAAGAGCGTCTTGTGTAGTGATAAGACCAAAGCGGTTGCGCAATTGCCCGCCTGGTGCCTGTGCATCTGGCTTTGCTCTGGGTCACTGTTCCTCTCTTGTGTAGCAAAGCAGTTTTAACTGGTTTGTGGGAAGGTCAAAAAACGGAAGATATTTTAACCTGATAATAAAAGGCAAATAACATGAAAACAAGTAATGAAGGAACAAAGGTTTTCCTTTCAGTCAAGAATTTCCTGATGAAATCATACAGATTTCATCCCCGTAATCAATACCTTATTAAGTTAGTGTCTCCGAAATCTTACTTAAGTTCATACAGGAAACTTTATAAACACACACTAAAGCACAAAACTTGGGCCTCCATCAGTACCATAGGGTAAAAAATTAGGGGTCACTGTTAAGGAAATTTCGGTCGACTTGACTTGAAGAACAGCTGCTCTTTACAGATTTCATGCACTCCTGCGACTTCATCACAAACACAGCTTTTCTTTCTTCTATGGACTTTTGACCTATGATGATCATCAATTTAACATCAAGGAACATGACCCAGCATCATTGTTCTGGGACTTATTATAGAAAGAAAATAAATCAAGAAATGAGGAGTGAGGTCCAAATTAACAAAGAGCATCATATGGGGAAGCTCAGTGGGGACTGCATCTGAGTTCACCAGGGCTCCAGCGATTTAGAAGCGATATGGGTAAATCAGCTGTCATCTGCTTTAGGCACGTCTGTCAGAACTGAATCATCCTCATTTTTAAATTTTATGAACAAAGAGGAAAAATATTATAATAATATATATATATATATATATATACACTCCCTTGCATGCTGAATACATATGAATATTTTTCCTTGGACATTTTCATAGCACTTTCTTTATAAAGAGATATGCTGAGTTATGAGATCAGCATTCACGAGTGGCCGGTAGAAACAATATCACTGCTTCCAATCATGCCTCCTGGTTTTCTCAGGTGTGGACTTCAATCTCTGAACATAACAGCTGTCTCCGCAAGATGGGTTAAAAAGACTGTTGTTTCCTATATTTGATAAAGACATCTTGACATTAGAAAAAAAAAATAAAAGTAAGGGGAAGAAATGTAAAATTATGAGGAGATAGTCTATCTCAAACATTTTAATCATTTCTCTTGCCTCCAGTGTTCACAGCAAGGAGATTTATGTAGACAATTTTTAATTAGGTTTTGGATACATGGGACTTCCTTTGGAATTAGGTCCAAACTATATTTCTGTTCTTATTTCCTATCATTATTATTTCTTAAAATACTGTCCTTAGATCACATGCACCAAAATAGAACTGGGTAGCTATTCATAATGAAACTCGGTCTCTCCAAACACTTTAATGCACATCTAATGCTGATTTTTTTTTCATCTAAATGAACTCTGTGACCAGCAAAGATGGTCTAAATGGCCCCAACATGTTTCTGTGGGTCTGCCTCATAACGCGCACTCCTGGAAAAGCTTTTCTCTTTATTCTGTCCGTCAGTCAAGACTCAGCTCATTTTTTTACCTCCTCCATAAAGCCATCATGGTGTGGTTTCCTTTGAACTTTATTTTTTCTATTGATAAAAAGGTAAAATAAAATAAGAATGAGAGGATTATCATGAAATAATGCTATGCCTACAGCTGAAACCTGACTATCGTACCTCAGAGGTGGTACTTACCAGTGTGACATGGGGTTGGGATCCAGCCCATGGATTTCAGAGACATCCTACTGCCTCCCCTGGAGAGAAACATGCTGAGTGGATGAACTGATGAATGGTGACCCAGCCAGAGAAGCTGCCAACGCTGGGACGTAAAGATAATCAATGTGATTCTCATTTTAGCAATACACACTCAAATGGGGACTTTCAAAATAAAAATTTCCCACAAGACAATGTAATAAAACATACACTATCAGTCTTCCAGAATTTTAGGGTATGGCCCCTGGGCTACATCGTCTAGCTCTGGGACAGCTCTGGAGCCCCTCGAATGTGTTTACACCTTTGGAGTTTATGTAGATCCTGGATTTATAGAGACCTAGGCCAGATGTGGTTCAGGGGAGAGAGGGATAGGTGGAATTCAGACTCTCCCCAAATGCTTCTACAAATAATTAAAGCAGAAGAAGATAGGGGGGAAAGTTCTAAATAAAACTTGCCCTAGAGGGGTTTACAATAAATCAGGGTTGCTTACCAGAGAGCAACTAAGAACAATGACCAAGCATGCTTAACCCCTACTCAGGTGGGGCTGGGAGCACAAAGACGCAGCTGGCAATGGGCTGGTTCAGGCTCTGGGAGAACCTCTCAGCCCACGTTTCTGCGATATTATATTCACTCCCACCGGGGCGCTCACGTTATTGAATGTTCGTTTCTGCACTTCCGTCCTTGCATCATCCCTTCACTTACTCCCTTCTCAGATAAAAGGACATTTCTGAAGACCTTTTGAATCTGTCTCCTCTGGTTCTTTGAGCATAATTCCATAGGAGCTTCACTTAAAAAAAAATTCAGTATATTAAGGGATATTCATGTTTTGTTTATACATTTTTTTTACACAAATTGAGTCAAGGTTATTAGCATGCCCCCGCCCCCAGACAGTGTGCACTCTACCCAACAAGTGTGAATTGCTCCATCTCCTTCTCTCCCCACTCCGAGCTTGATTTTCATGGAGATTTCATTCCATGAGTGTTGATCGATCAGTTCCAGTTGGTACTGAGTGCATGTGTTTATTTCTCCATTTCTGTGATGTTTTACTTAGAAAGATGGTCTCCAGTTCCATCTGGTTATCACAAAAGGTGCCAGATTGCCTTTCTCTTTATGGCTGAGTAGTACTCCATAGTCTGCATATACCACATGCTATTAATCCATTTGTGTATTGGTGGGCACTTGGGTTGTTTCCAGATAGCTGCAAATGTGAATTGTGCTGCTATAAATGTTTGATGCAAGTCTATTTTTATAAAATGTTCTTTTTTCCTTTGAGTTTATACTATAAGTGGGATTTGTTTTTGAGACAGAGTCTCACTTTGTTGCCCTTGGTAGAGTGCTGTGGCATCACAGCTCACAACAACCTCCAGCTCTTGGGCTTAGGCGATTCTCTTGCCTCAACCTCCCGAGTAGCTGGGACTACAGACACCTGCCACAGTGTCTGGCTATTTTTGTTGTTGTTGTTGTTGTTGTTGTTACAGTTTGTCTGGGGCCCAGTCTGAACCTGCTGCCCTCTGTATATGGGGCTGGCACCCCACCCACCAAACCACAAGCACCACCCTCTATAAATGAGATTGCTGGATCAAAAGGGAGGTCTACTTTCAGTTCTTGAAGGTGTCTCCATGCAATTTTCCATGGAAGTGGTGCTAGTCTGCAGTCCCACCAACAATGTATTACGAGTTCTTTTTTCTCCATATCTACCCCAGTATCTATTGTTTTGGGACTTTTTAATTAGGAGCCATTTGCAGTCGAGTTACATGATAGCTCATTGTAGTTCTGATTTGCAATTCCCTAATGATTAGAGGCGTTGAACATTTTTTCACAAGTATGTTGCCCATTAGTATATCTTCATTTGGAAAATTTTGTCGACTTTTTAATGGGGTTGTTCCATTATTTCTCAAAGATTTTCTTGAGTTATTTATACATTCTGGTTATAAATCCTTTATCAACTGTGTAGCATACAAATATTTCCTCCCATTCTGTGGATTATCTTTTTGTTTTTTAGATTGTCCTTGGTTGTGAAGAAGCTTTATAATTGGATCAGGTCCCGTTAATTTTTGTTGTTACTGTGATTGTTTTTGAGGTCTTCTTCATGAATTCTTTGCCTAAGCTGACATCCATAAAGGTTTTCCAACATTTTCTTTTAGGATTCTTATAATTTCATGTCTTAGAAATTGTGTGAGTGGTGGAAAGTGCAGATCCTGTTTCCGTCTTTTACATGTAGCTATCCAATTTTCCTAGCGTCATTTATCGAACCAATTGAAAAATAAAAATCAGGTTTCATGTAGTCATCAAAGTATCAGTTACGCTGGTGAAGGTGGATTGGCTGATGGGGTTGAGGTAGAACCTATGCGAATTTCCAGCACTCCACTGGGTCACGAGTGCAGTTAGAGCCCTTTCCCCACAGTGGGCAGGGGCTGCCCCAGAAACAGAGCAGAGGAAGCCGCACCATGGGACGCTCTGAGGAAAGACAGAGATCAGAGCACAGTGAGCCTGGTTCTTGCTCTCAGATTTGCTAGTTGGAGAAATCATTTCTTCTCTCTTGGCGAGGAGGGAAGGAGAGTTAGAAGTGTTATCCCAAATGCCATTCTTGCCTGGAAGTGGAGGTTCCCAAATGGAAATATTAGGAGAAGGGAAGAGGATTCCTCTGACCGTAACTTCAGTTGCCAAACATGAAATCTGACATCAATGTGAGGCGACTGTGAAGGCCCAGCATGTGTTGATACGTGATTATCGAGCCTTGAGAGCAGACTAGTGAGGCTGAATCTCTAGAGGGCAGAGAACTTACCAGGCGCAACCTTGTGGCCTATTCAGAGATAGTTACAAACTTGCAGTAGGTGTTAAATAAAACAGGCTGATGACAGAACTGATTTATATTTGTGCCATTATGAATTATTTTCTATTTGCAGTGCTATTTGTTATTTCTCTTTATTCCCAGAGTGCTTGAAGATCATCCTTCACGTTTTGCACTATTTCACTTCCCCACACTTCTGCATTCAGTCATAATCACAGAACGGCCTCTAGATCCACAATGCTGGGCTCCAATTGCTACCCTGCCATCCACTTGCTGTGAAACACTGGAAAAAGTACTTACCCTTTCTATGCTTTGGTTTTTCCACCTGTAAAGTGAAGATAAAACAAAGGCTAATTTCTAGGGCCATTGTAAGGATTACATTGGATAAATCTTGGGTCAGTCGTGCCTGGCATGTGGGGACTCTGCAGTCAAACGTGCCCGGCGGCTGCTTTCACTCTGTTACCAGATTTGATTTTCACACTACTTTGTCAATGAGGAAGAACAGGTTATTTTCATCTTACACAAAAGAAACAGATCTTAAGAAGTCAGGAGCTCTCCCCAGGTTCACAGTCCCACCTGGTGAATGACTTGAGCTTCAAGAGTAGATGAACAGAAGACCCACGTCCCCTGAGAGAGTATCCCCAAATCTTCCCAGCTCTTAGGTGTGGAAAACATGGCCTCTCTGGAAAACACCTCTGGATTGCACACTCCCCACTAGGAAAATAATGTCTCTAAGGTTCTTGGCAGCTGTCTTCTTATGGAGTTCACCATTCAGTTCCTGGGACCCTGAAAGGCCACATGCTGCTTCTGACAGTCAGGAAGCCACTGATGTACGGTGTGCGAGACACTCTCAGACCAAAGCCCTTGGGGGCCAGACAAATCCAGTCCCTGGACCAAGGGCCCAACACTCATCCACTCTTGGTGAAATAGCTCCGAAGTGGATGCTCATGGTACTGTTGTCATCACCATTTACTATTTATTGAGTGCCGTCTCCTTACATGGGGCTGTGTGGAACATGCTCCAGACAGGACTTTTTCTCCAAGGAGATGGAAATGGAATTCAGATGGTCATGATTCATGAGATAACAGGAGAGCTACTCAGGTTGTGCAAACATGGTTTCAATGAGATCACCCTTGGAAGGCTCAGCTAAAGGGGGAGTTCAATGGGACGGGAAGGGGGAAAAGTCACTTGGCACTAAGGGAGCAAGATAGGTCCAGGTATGAGGTGCACCCTGAAGGCCAGCAACAAAAGGAATGAAAAGGGAAGAGGTGGCGGAGGAGAGAAGGCCAGGACGACATCAGTCACCAGCCAGGGGCAGGGCCGGGAGGAGCAGCATGACAGCAGTGATGCGTCCTATGCTTGTGCCTGGTGCATCTGGTGCCCAGAGCTGCTGTTTGTCCAGGGACAGACTGCATGAGCTCGTCCTGCCTTATTAAGTGCAGTGGCTTCACACAGCTGCCTGGTCTGGGCTGGGGGTGGAAAGTTGTATCACATCTGTACCAGTTTTTAATCCCTATTGGGTTTTGTTTGTTAGAGTTAATGAAAATGATGTGCTATTGTTATGTAGTGATGCCAGAAAAAGTTTCACCAGAGACTTCAAAAACGCTTTTGGGAAGGTGCCCGTTCCCTGTGGTTTCACTTTCCTCTGTCTTCCCTCCTCCCTGCCCTTTCATCTCCCCTCCCCCGAAGCCCTTTCTCTGATACTGATGGATTAACATTATGTGACTGGAAGGCTATCTGGAGAGATTTCACCTGAGCAGGAAAGCCAGCCCCCCCAAGATAAAGTGATGGGAAAACATCTAACAATCAGTGGCGTCAGCATCATTGAGGGAAGACCTGCTTATAGGACTAGCCAATAGAAACACATAATTTATAGCTCCTCAAATTCATAGGTGGAGCTGGAGAATTAGGATAAATACACCTCCATGTGGGAATAATTAACAGTAATTTATAAACTCCTTAAGGAAAAAAAAAAAGCCAACTATGTCTTCACCTTCCTCAGTGAGTCCCCCGGGTGCCATAGAATCTGTTTTGTCCATATAGTCTTTCAAAATTTATTAAGTACTAGGCATTGTGCTAAGGCTTTGGGAGCCAACAAGGAAAAATAAGGTATCCTTACCGTCATGGGACTTAAAACTTTGGGGAAGAGGATAAAACAAGATAGCATGTGATGTCTGCACTCAATAAGGTAAAAATAGACCCGGGGTGGGGGCTTATTGGTTGGGTATACATCACTCAGGATTCCCTGTACCAAGTGACAGAAGCTCTATTTAACTGACTTAAAACTCAAATGGGGATTTATGCACTCAGGAAACTGCAAAGTGAAAGGCATTACTGGATTTTGATCTACAGGAGTCTGTCCTTGCCCTCCTTCTGTCTGTCTTCCTCTGGGTTGGGCTAATCTTAAGACAGGTTTTTCCCATGTTGCAGGAAAAACAACCATTGGCAGCTCCATTTTTATGCCATACCTGAGTAACAGTCACAATAAAGGAATTCTTCTTCCCCCAAATTTCCAGGAAGACATATAGAGCTGCTTCTTGTTAGAGCAACTTTGGTGAAAAGCCTGTCCATGAACTAACTGTTGTCAGGCAGATGGAGTTGCCACCTGGTGAGGCTCAGGTGGTGTGTCACTTCCCTGGAGTCCAACAGGTGGAGTCGGGTCCATCCAAGTCAGTCCTCACAGTGAGGAACAGGCATTTTTCCAAATGAAAATCAGGGTTCTTGGAACAAGAAGTCATGAAACTAGGCACATAAAAGCAACAGTGCTTCAGAGACATCCCGATGGTTGGTAGAGACCTAGGAGGGGATAATTGTGACCATTGGGTTAGAAAGGTGGGGCTCAAACCCGTGAGGACACTCACTCCACAGTTTGCTGGCAGCTGGCAGAGCTTACTCACACAGGAATCCATAACTGCAACTGGGGGGGCAATGCGGTTCCCAGCCACACATTCCTGAGCCCCCACCAGAAGGCGAGAGTGGATTGGGTTCCCAGCCACACACTCCCGAGCCCACACCAGAAGGCGAGAGTGGACTGGGTTCCCAGCCACACACTCCCGAGCCCCCACCAGAAGGCGAGAGTGGATTGGGTTCCCAGCCACACACTCCCAAGCCCCCACCAGAAGGCGAGAGTGGACTGGGTTCCCAGCCACACACTCCCGAGCCCCCACCAGAAGGTGAGAGTGGACTGTGAGGAACTGCTGTCAGTTCCCAACACAAGGGGGATTTACCCAGGGAGTCCTCACAGAAATTCATAGAGGAATTGATGATTGGGATGACGTCTGAAGCAGGAGGGACAGGGGGAAAGGGTGGTGAGGGGTGTGTTTGGCACATTCGTATGGAGAGGCAGAAAACCAGACAGGAGTACATACATATCGAAATACTGGCGGCTATGGAAGGATTCTCACCAATGCATCAACACTGTCACTTCTGGGGTGAGGACAGGAAGAAGGAGAGGAAGGTAATAATTTTTCTCAATGTAACAATATCATGTAACACAATGAACTTGCATTTGGGGGGAGGGTGTGATAATTTAGTTCCATAAAATGCAATGAGAGACTTTCAGAAGATAGTATCTAATACAACCAAGTTTTAGATATGAAAGAGAACTTGGATATCATTCCTGAAGCTGAGAAAGGTAAAGTAACTTTCTTAAATCTCATCTAAAATAAACAGAGACTGGAATTAGAATCTAAGTTAATTGGCTAATTAAAAATGCATGAATTTTTAAAAAATTATTTATTTCATTTCCTTGTTTTTCCTTTAAAGGCAAGGTCTCTCTGTCAATCAGGCTGGAGTGTAGTGGGGTGATCATAGTTCACTGCAGCCTTGAAACCCTGAGCTTAAGGGATCCTCCTGCCTCAGTCTCCCAAGTAGCTGGGACTACAGGCACATGCCTCATTAATTTTTTAAAAAATTTTTATAGAGATGAGGTCTTGCCATGTTGCCCAGCCTGGCCTCCAACTCCTGGCCTCAAATGATCCTTACACCTTGGCTTCCCAAAGGGGTAGGATTACAGGTCTGACCCAACACCACCAGCTAACACATGAGGTTCTCTAACTGCCAGTAAGCACCATTTCTATTTCCCCGGCTTTTCTTCCTGTGATTAATTGCTACTCAATGAGAATGCACTGACCCCTGGTCCTGTGCCAGGCCTCAGAGATGGAGCAGTGGAGACAGTATTTGTGGAACCCATGCTCACAGAGCTTTAATCCAGCTTAATTATTCATTAATATTGTCCAGCTAATGAAGGCACTATAAACAGTATAAAACCATCAGTGCCTTCAGTTCTTAGAAAAAGTTAAATCTGGAACCATATCATTATGGTTCCCATCTCTCCAGTATCTGGGTAGTGACTTCACTGTTGGTGTTTCATTCCTTGGACACATGTGAGATGATTTCTATTTGCAATAGTGTCATTTGGCAGCAACTATCTTACCTTAAATTATCTACCTTTCAGTAATTTTAAAGGTATGACCTATTGAATCTGAGAACAGTATTAGTCCTAAATTAGAATTTTAAAAAAGAGAGCAAAAGGATCAGGATTCTCAAACCAAGTCCCTTGTGGCCACATCTCCCCCAAGGGACCAGTGTCTGTTGTAGTATTCTTGTGGGATGCTGTATTTATTATTTATGAAACAAACACTGCAGGAGAAATATACAAACTTTATTATGACCCAAGATTTTATAAGCCACTTTCAGATTTCTCCAGAGCTTTATTTGAAATTCCAAGGAAATAAAAGGCTTGTTCAGGTAAAAGATAAAGGCAGTGAAGAGGAGTGACGGGGTTTCATTGAAACACTCTTACCTGAAATAGGCTTATACTTCAGTTGGATATATGAGGTTGGTTTTTTCTGGACCTAGTCCTAATCCAATGCTAGGAAAAAGATAAATTTGAGAACAGATTTTTAAAGAGCCAATTGAACTTTCAAATGCCTTAGTTCTCCAGTTGAACACTTCTCCCTGACCATGAGCTAAGGCAAGGTAGTAAATTACCCGCGACTTGATAGGTCTTTGAACTTTCTAGCTATAATTTACTGTGATAAATCAGAAAAACACAGATCCATACTTTGTTGTTGGAATGCCTTTGTTTGGTTGTTTCATAACTTACTTTTATCGTGAAAAAGACAAGGTCTGATAATCGGTCTCTTTGATTATTTTTTGGCATGAGTGAAGACTTTTTTCCCCCCAAAACAATTCTATTAGTCATTTAAAAAAAATTAGACCCTAAATGCAATTCTAGACCTAAAAGCAGGTCTGCACATCTGGCTTCTTTACTCCTGGTTGGCTAAATCTTTACAGGATTTAAGAATACATTATTTGAGGTAACCTGTAGTTGTGGCTGGCAGTATGCACACATCTTCATATGTTGGAAAATCAAGAGAGGATGAGGGCAAGGCAGTGGTGATGAAAAAATAGGCTTCCTGGGACCACCTATCCACTCATTGATTCATTCATTCCAAAAACAGTGTATTGAATGTTCGCAACACACAGACACTGCAGGAGGTGCTGGTAATTAAAAGTAAATAAGATATGTGTTCTTGCTCCGATAGAGCTGACACTTAGGCTAGGCAGGTATTAATCTAACATGTAGTGTATTTGACAACAACTATGATCTGTACTATGACGAAAAAGGTATTAGGTGTTAGGAGATCATATAACAAACAGGCCCAACCTGGTCTGAGGAATCTCGTAAGATTTCCAGGAGAAAGTAGACATTCAATAAAAAATTCTGAAAGATTAATGGAAGCAAATGAAAGGAGGGCCCTGGAGAAGAGGGTCAGACAGAGGGAAAGGCGCGTAAAAGGGCTGGAGCCCCAGCGTGGTGCCTTGGATGACGCTCGGGTTTGACTCCAGTTCCCACCCGCACATGAAGCCGGTTCTTGCCCATCCAGCTGCCGACCTGATCTCCCCTGTGCCCCACAGACGGCTCAGATCCACCACGTAGGGAACTGAGCTCTTTAAACCCGCGCCCCACTCGGCATTTGCAGCATCACCGTGTTCTCGGCTCACACCTTGGCCTTGGCTTTGTTCTTACATCCAGCAGATCTCCTCAGATGTGCTTTTAAAATATCCCTAAATCCAGCTGGTCTCCCGCACCTCCGTCACTGTCGCCTTAGTCTACAGCCGCCGAGGGGGGTCGCCAGAGGTTTCTGCTTCTCTTTCTGTTTTCACACTCTCACCTGCTCAGTCAATTCTGCAAAGAGGAGCGAAGGGCAGGTTTCCCAGCCTCAGTCGGGGGCTGGCACTCCCTTCACACCACCCTGCATGGCCCCTCGCCCTCCCCCACCTTCTCCAGCCCTGGCTACCCTTCTGTCACCGCCTGGCACCGCCCTGCCCTACCCCTTGCTCCTGGCGAGTGTGGTTCAGGTCCCAAGATCTTCCCTTAACGCACATCCCACGGGCACCGTGGGGGTCCACCCCGGTAGCTGAGGCGTCACACTGGTGGCGTTTACAAATGCGTCTGTGACACTCACAGCATCAGGCAGGCCGCACTCGGCCCCAGCAGAGAGCAGGACCGGCCTGCAGGACCTGGGAGGTGCCCCTCGCAGCCAGGCCTGTTTCTGCGGCATCTTTGAGGCCTGAGCACTGGGCAGAGACACACTTCGTTGGTAAATTATTATAAAATAAAAGTATCCACCTGGATAGTCCAATAAAAACATACCAGGTAATTTCCAGAATTTTTCAAAGATTTAAAAATCTCTGGTTTTGAAAAGTGCTATACCATCAAAAAAGCAAATACTTCATCCATAGATCTAGAAATTGAATTTAAAGATTATCATAGTTGTTGGAAAACAGAGCTATTTTTACATAAAGTTTCAGATAAACGAGTTAAGAGGAAGGTAATTTTTTTTTTTTTTTGGAAGTTTTTGGTCAGGGCTGGGTTTGAACCTGCCACCTCCAGCATATGGGGCCGGTGCCCTACTCCTTTCAGCCACAGGCACCGCCCGAGAAAGGCAATTTTTAAAACTTATAATTAAAGACGCTGTGATAGGGCATAGGAGAGAGGGTTGAACTACTTACTGCATATGCAAATCATGAAGACACTTTCCATTTCTTGCACAAGTTACAAGAATGTCAGAGGAAACATTAATTGCCATTTTATACACTTACAACTAAATTCAGACTTAACATGAAACTGACTTGTATGAAGAATGAAATTTTTCTGGAAAATTGTTTTACAGAATCATTAGCTATAGATGTACTAAAATTCACATTTTGAAATAATCTGAAATTTATCCCAATGTTATCACAATCTATAAAAAGAAATCCTTAACAGCTCTAACAATTGCATCAGCCAAAAAATTTCTCAAAAATTATCAAATTATTTGTAATACATTGCATTTGCAATGACAAAAATCACTTTGTATTATATTGATTGGGAGTGAAATTGCCAAAAATATAATTTTACTTATAATTTTACTGACCAAATAAATGAATTTTTTGCAAACCAAGCCAGAAAACTTTTATAATTAATGAATATATCATACAAATAAAATACCAATTTTTATTATGTTATGTTAGTATTAACATATTTTTTTTCTGTTGACTATACTTTTTCCTGCTCTTTGAACAGGGGCCTCACCTTTTCACTTTGGACTAAGTGATCCAAACTACTGTTACCTGAGGAGTGTTGGAATATTTCACAGGATGCGTCAGGCTGGAAAACAACTGCAAAATTTGTTTTAAGTTTGGGTTCTATAACAAAAGATGTACTTTCCACCAAGTGCACTTTAAAATCCTTCCTGCTTTCATAGTAAGCCAAGAATTTACCCGAATTACCCACATTCCCTAGGAGGCAATGGTGTCTGTTTGCAGAGACCACAGCAGGTACAAAGAAGAGTTTAGGTGGGCATTTAAACAAAATTGTCCACAAAATTACTGCCAAATTACTGCCACATTATAATTCCTTTAAGAATTATAGAAGTTAGTCAATTCCTGACAGCAGAGAGCCTCTAATACTTCCAAACATTTCTGTAAATGGAAAGAGGTGTCTTTAGAACTGGGGTACTTCCAAAATGTTAAAAGGTTAACTTTTACCTAAGCCTGAGAACAGGTGAAATAGTTGTGTGTGTGTGTTTTTCTGGGGTATTTGGTAAAAGGTGTGTGCCCGGTGGAGGAGGGGTGTTGCATGTGTGGTCACGGTCATGGCCATGGCCCTGGTGGTCATGCTGACATGAGCACACCAGGGCAAGAAGGGCTGACGGGCCGTTGCATGGGCTTGGGGATATATGCTGGGGAATTAGATAATCCTATACAATCTGGAAGCACACTTTTTTCAATAGTTTTTCTGCTGCTGATGTGACATAGACTAACAGTTTCTCACAGTATATTTCAACCACAGTGTAGTAAGGAGAACTGTTGATTAATGATGTGACTTTTGTGAATTCGGAGGTTTGAGGAAAATTATAGCTTCCTTACTTTGTGAAGGATTTTCACAGGTCATTTCCCTTTGGAAAAAAAAAAAGTCCCATTTCTTTGTTCTAAGAAAGCTCCATGGATGCTTTATGGGCTATTTCACTCCCTTTGATGAACTGATAAAGTGCTTTGAGCAGGAGACCGGAGCAGGAACTCCATGTAATGACAGGCCCGAGCAGCTAAGAGGAATGATTTCCATATCATGAGTACATGTTGATGAATGTTTTTCTGGGCACTACCTCGGTAACTACTGATAAACTTTGTTTTTAACGTGATCAAATACTGAATTTAAAAATCTAGGTTAAAGAAATAAGACCTATAACTCAAGACATTCAAAAAAAAATTAGAGGCATGTCCTGAGAACTTAAATACTCAAATTTATAAAACTGACTAGATTATTTAATTTTTCTTCTATTTGTAAAGTGCAATACAGTCTGATTTAAAACTACAAAGTGACCCCTTTAAAGCTTAAATATTCCACTCTAAACTTCCATTTAATTTTTGGACAAGAACCATCATTTTGTTATTTTTCTTTTTTAAGATAATTTTGCTTGTACCTTTTTTAAAAATTGCAGAATATTACAGGGATACAAATGTTTTGATTACAGAGCTTGCTTTTGTACTTCTTAAGACAAAGTGATACACGTAAGTGTGCCCATCGTCCGGATAGCGGAGGTTGCACCTGCGATGTATAACTTCACCCTTTTATCCCTCCCTCCTCCCTCCAACCTGCCTAATTTCCATTGAGTTTTACTTCTATCTATAGTTAGTTCCAATTTAATACTGAGTACATGTGGTGTTTGCCCATTTTGTGATACTTCTCTGAAGGGAATGGTCTCCAGTTCCATCCAGATTGATAACAAAAAGAATTAATTCATTTTTGAATGTCTGAGCAGAACCCCAGTGCATACACGCACCACACTTTATTGATCCACTCATGAGCTGAGGGGCACTTGGGTTGGGTCCACATCTTTGTGATTGTGAATTGTGCTACAGCAAACATTTGAGAGCAGGTGTCTTTTTGATAAAATAACTTTTTTCCTTTGGATAAAAATGGGGAAGGACCAGGTCAAAGTATTTCTCTTTGCTGATGCAATGATCTTATAACCTAGAAAACTCCACGACTCTGCCAAGATGCTGCTGGAATTGATAAATTCAACAAAGTCTCAGGTGATTAAGTTAATGTAACCAATTAGCAGCATCCTATACACCAACAGTAAACAAAAGGAAAACATTTCATACTCATGGATAGGCAGAATTGACATTGTTAACATGTCCATGCTACCCAGAGTGATCTGCAAATTCAATGCAATCCCCAACAAAATACAAACAGCATTTTTTTTTACAAGTCCAGAAAAAAATAAGTGTATGCTTTGTTTGGAACCTAAAAAAAAGCCTGAATAGCCAAAGAAACCTTAAGTAAAATGAACAAATCTGGAGGCATCTCTTTACCAGATTTTAAGTTATTAGTACAAGGCTATAGTAACCAAAACGTTTGGTACTAAACAAAGATGGAGACACAGACCAATGGAACAGAACAGAGAATGCAGCTATAAAACCGTCCACACACAGCCATCTGATCTTTGGCAAAGCAGATGGGGCTACACATTAGGGAAAGAATCTCCTCTCAATAAATGGTGCTGGGAACATTGGCCAGCCTCGTGTAGGAGACTGAGGAGGCTGAGCAGGTTCCACAACTCTCATCACTTTATTTTTCTTTACTTTTTCCTCATGACTATAATCAGTCCTAGTGATTGGCTTTCTTTTCAGAGCTGAATTTCACCAAGAAATAATGCTACTATTCTCAAGAATTGCCAAAATAAACAGTAATAAGTAGAACAGGAGAGCAGACTTAAATGCTTATAACACTCAGGCTGTTGACAGAAATGGAAAAGGAGAATTACATTGAAAAAAGTTGTGGGTACAGATGATTATTCTTTACTATAAGAAACACAATGACCCAAGTGTAATTGTAAATGGCAACTACTCCTGGCCTCATTTGGGAAACAGTAGGGCATGGTAAGGAGGGTGGTAAATTGAAAAGAACATATCCAGCTAATTCTTGTCACATGGGAACTAAAAAACTTTACGAGAAGACAGAAATGTTATTTTCTTTATTTCTTTTAAAACTACATAACTACATATATGTAAGTATTTATATACAGAATTTTATTTCTTTTAAAAACTATATATGTGCAACTTGTCTCAGTATTTGGACTTTGGCTAGATTTTTAAATGTTAGGTACAGCAAACAAAATATGTCTATGCTAGCAGGGAGATTAACCCAAGAGGCAGGTAATTTGTAAACTTAGGTACGAAATAATCAAACCAGCTGAGACACTTTGCCAGGCTGTTTACTAGACCAGTATTCTCCAAAGAAGGGGCATCTGGGAGGCAGGGGGACCAGTAGTGAGAGGATGAGCTCAAGACATGTGTTCGCAAGCAAAGAGGTTTGGAGCCCCAGCTGTGCTGACTGTCCAGCTTTGGCACGCCAGCCAGGCAGCCTTTCTGCTCCTGGGATTCACATCAATTTCTCAGCAAGATTAAACATCACAGCAGACCTCAGAGTAGCTTAAGACCAGCTGAAACTGAACCCGTAAAATGCAACATGTATCTTACTATTTTACTGATCACCTATCTTACAAAAAGCAAGGATAAGATCAAAGGCTACTGCTTAGTTTAAGGATAGGGAGATTTAACCCAAACTTCCAAAAGAACACTTCCTAACAGAATGATATTTGTTTGAATTTTTACGGAAATTATTGGGACTGTAGAATAGAGAACAAATGAATTGTTCTAGCGACCTTTAAGAACGTGATGAAAAACTCATGCCTCGTGAGTTGCAATGGGAGTATTTTCCTTACTAACTGCCCTAGAGAAATATTTAGCCAGTGGCTGCTCTTTTATGCTCTCGGTTTATGGGGGAGTCTAGGAGTGAACAGAGCACCCAGCGGCTTTTCCATATTTCATTCCCCTTTCCTCCCATGGAAGGAGCCAATCTCCCTGTGATCTCTCTAATGGAACAGTTTTCAGTCTGGTAGCTTTAGGGAAGTACCCGCTCCTTCTGACAGTCTCGTGATGTCTTGTTCCTTTCTCTTTACTAACAGGCGTGAGAGTCTGAATGGTTAATGTGTATTGAGCCCTTTTATGTCAATACTGGAGACAGACACAAAAATGTTGAATCTGCATGAAAACACCAAATTGTTGTCACAGTCCCCATTTTCTCCTAGAGGAAAATGAGACTCAGAGTGGAAAATTTATGAAAGCCACAATTAGTGACTAGTTACTGGCTGAGCCGTGACTTGACCCCAGGCTTTCCCAACACCCAAATCTGGATTCCTTCCCAAACTTCATTCCTCCTTGTTCTTTCACACAACGTTGCTTTTGGTTTACTCAGCTCTCACTGAGCTCAGTAATCTGCACAGTTTGCAATCAGAGATGTTCACAGTGTGCTTCTCTGCTTTGTTTGTTTTAAAACTTGGACTTGAAGAACACTGGCTTCTTGTACTTTTTTTTCTTTTTCTTTTTTTTTTCACTTAGAATCTGAGGCCCAGAAAAATCATGCAAATGGGCCAGTATCCCTGGAAAAAAGTGTACCACGATGCTCCCCCCAGCAGAGTGTGCACCTGAAGGAGTTTCTGTCCTTTAGATGAATGTTTCTGGAAAGCCCGGCAGCGTTAACTGCCATCTCTGTGCTGGAGGCACCTGATCTTATCTCCGGCTCTTGCGGTCTCCCCTGAGCTCACTTTGAAAGCCAGTTGCCTGTTTGATACATTCACTTGGATGCCTGATAAAGCTTTTCAAAAGTTAAAACTCCAAAGCAGGTTTTTTTTCTCTCCCAAAGGTGCTCCTCAATTATTTTCCTAGGATAGGACACAACCTTCTTCCTCACCTGCCAGCTCCACTACATTAAACAACCTATAACTTTACCTCCAAAATACATCCCAAATCTGTCTGCGTCTCTCCACCTCCACCGTGCCACCATCTTCTAGCCAGGTCAGCGCCTGCCCAGACTCTCACTCACCTTGCCCACTGGGTTCCCTGCTTTTGTTCTCATTCCTCTCCTACCCTTTTCCATAAAGCAGAGTGATTTTCTTAAGATGTAAGTCAGATCATGCATATCTTCATTTATTTATTTATTTATTATTAAATCATAGCTGTGCACATTAATACAGTGATGGGGTACAGTGTGCTGTTTTTATATACAATTTGAAAATTTTTCATCAAACTGGTTAACATAGCCTTCATGTCATTTTCTTAGTTATTGTGTTAAGACATTTATATTCTGGCTCGGCGCCTGTGGCTCAAGCAGCTAAGGTGCCAGCCACATACACCTAGGGTGGCGGGTTCAAATCCCCAGCCCGGACCCGCCAAACAACAATGATGGCTGCAACCAAAAAATAGCCAGGCGTTGTGGCGGGCACCTGTGGTCCCACCTACTTGGGAGGCGGAGGCAAGAGACTCGCTTGAGCCCAGGAGTTGGAGCTGTGAGCTGTATGCCACGGCACTCTACCCAGGGGGACAGCTTGAGGTGTTGTGCCTAACCCCGGGGGTCGCTCACCCAAAGACCACTCACAAGCACAGGTCGATGCAAAAAGCAAGAGGTTGGTTTATTGCTGACGCGCCAGGGTTCCTCAGCCGCTAGGGAAGGAACCCTGAGAGGCTGTTACAGGCTGCTTATAA
>CAUYTI010163008.1:0-12243 GCA_963575145.1 Galago senegalensis
CAGTCCTTGCATCACTGTCTTCTGCTGGTCCTGATGTAGTCCCACTGTTTCTAGAAGTCTCTTTTAAGCATTATTTTTGAAAAAATATTTTTATAGATGAAATACTCAGGCTAACCTAGTGGACATGATCTTGGAACTTCCATGATTACCCACTTAAAAGATCAAAGTATTATATGCTGTGTGCTTTGTTGCTTGTGCTATGTAGGCAAAAGTGCTTTCTATGTAGGCATTCTTGCTCATTTCACTGGGCACTGATGAATGTATGCTGTGTGCTAGAAATTGACTAAAAGGTATCTTGTTTTATAGCATGTTAAATGTGTTTGTGCATGTTAGCTGAAAATCCTTCTGTATAAACCAGTTCGTTAGGTTTTCTGTTAGCTGGGTAGAGACTCAAATTTCTTTCTGTCCAAATCTCTCCTACCAAGCTGGTGTTCTGTTGGTCCAGTTCAGCATGGGTAGGGGGTGGTTAAATAGCTTTGCTGGTCCTGTTTGCTCTGGTTTAACACAATGCTTGCTAGAATATTACTTATCAGAAAACGTGTGTCACATCTCTAGAAAGAGGAAAAAACACTGTAATTCAATTCCAGTGAGTACCTTGATTTTTTTTTTTTTTAAGTAAAAATAAGAGTCTGTATTCTGGTTTTAAAGGATGCACTATGTAAGCTATGTGTTTTTCTGCACTGATGTGTTGCTTATTAAATACTTTTGTACCATGAGTAAAATTGAAGTGTTTCGTAAGAACCATCATTCTAAATGAGTCAATTTCTTTAATATAACCACCATCATCAGATTATTATTGCTTTGGTCCATTTTTTTTTTTTTTAAAGAGGCTAATCACGTGAAACGGTGTGAGTGGGAAAAGAAAAAAGAAAATCTATAACTAGCTATTATAAACACTGCACTGAGACCAGCCTCCTTTGGTCCTTAAGTCATTCTCAGAGCCAGCTTTTAAAAATGCTACTTTTCTAGTTTGGCACCCATAGCACAGTGGTTATGGCGCCAGCTACAGACACTGAGGGTGGTGGGTAGTGGGTTCGAACCTAACCTGGCCCAGCTAAACAACTGCAACAACAAAATAGTCGGGCACTGTGCCAGGTGCCTGTAGTCCCAGCTACTCAGCAGACTGAGGCAAGAGAATTGCTTAAGCCTAAGAGTTTGAGGTTACTGTGAGCTGTGACATCACTGCACTTTACAGAGTGTGACATAAGTGAGACTGTTTAAAAAAAATAAGTAAATAAAATAAAATGCTACTTTTCCTTCCTGTTCTTCTTATAAATGGGACTGTCCACCACTGGCCAGGCATGCTGAGGCACTTGGTAAGACCTATTGAGCAGCCTGCCAAGTTGAGAAAGGGTACCTGGACAAAGTCCAGAGACTAAATGATGAAAAAAGAGGAAGAAAGGCAGTTTCTACTCAAAAAAAAAAAAAAAAAAAGCTTAATATTATAAGTAGGCTTTCTCATTTCTTTTGAAATAACCTAGCAATCCATATCTCTGAGCACACAGACACTTAGACTGAGATGTCATGTGCCACCTTTGATGGCTTGGGGTGAGAAAGCCCAACATTCTGCCCCAGCCCCATGCTCCTGTTGCTTACGACCTCCTCCATGGGACACAATTATCACCCAAACTGCAGAGTCTAAGAATTGACTTGGAATTTTAACACCCCCCCCACCCAAATAAATTGTGTTTTATGTCATAACCCTGGTAACGGGGGTGAGCTCTCTAACCTGCCTAGTATTGAACTCTTTTATATCTTATTTTTTTCCTTTCTTTTTTTTTGAGACAGATCTCGCTTTGTTGCCCTTGGTAGAGTGCCATGGCGTCACTGCACACAGCAACCTCTAACTCTTAGGCTTAAGCGATTCTCTTGCTTCAGCCTCCCAAGTAGCTGGGACTACAGACACCTGCCACAACACCTGGCTATTTTTGGTTGCAGTTGTCATTGTTGTTTATCAGGCCTGGGCCAGGTTCGAACCCGCCAGTCTCGGTGTATGTGGCTGGTGCCATACTATAATTTATTATTAAACTCTGAGATACTTGAGAGTAAAAGTGGATGCTGTTAATATTCACACCAGGACTCAGCACCTGTAACTCAGCGGCTAGGGCGCCAGGCACATACATCAAGGCTGGCAGGTTCAAACCCAGCCCTGGCCTGCCAAACAACAATGACAACTACAACAAAAAAATAGCCAGGCATTGTAGCAGGTGCCTGTAGTCCCAGCTACTTGGGAGGCTGAGGCAAGGGAATCGCTTAAGCCCAAGAGTTGGAGGTTGCTGTGAGCACTCATACCACGGCATTTACTGAGGGCAACATAGTGAGGCTCTATCTCAAAACAAAACAAAAAAACTAATATTCACACTAGGACAACAGCATAAACTAGGTTTGTCCCAGCGTAAACAAGTTTGTTACTACTAAATTTGTCCCCTTCTTCAGTAGTAAAAAGTAGCTGTCTGCAACTGTACCAAGTTACATTTTAACTGTTCCCAATTTTTTATTTTTTTATTTTATTTTTGCAGTTTTTGGCCAAGGCCAGGTTTGAACCTGCCACCTCCAGTATATGGGGCCAGTGCCCTACTCCTTTGAGCTGCAAGCACTGCCCTAATTGTTCCCATTTTTGAAAAGACCAGAGGGTACCTAGAAATGCCTTTGGCTTATTATTCAGAGAAATGCTGCTCTATGATGGTAGCAAAATAAGCTCAGGAGGCTCAGTGCTTTCCTGTGTGCTGTCACTGCCATCTGAGCATCTGGCAGGGCCAGCCACCTTGATGGCATGACCTCTGAGCTTCACCAACTTTTGATGTTATTGAGATTTTACACCCAAAGCAAGGGTGACTGAGTACGTTACTGTTCAACTGGAACACTTGTGAATAAAAGGGAGTGCTATTATATTTGCGCCAGGACAAGCAGCATAAACCAGGACGACTCCAGACAAAGCAGGCAGGCAGCCCATGATTACTGGTGGTGCTGAATGACTACAACCTGAACTGCCCGAGACCAGACATTTTGGAACCTTTATACAGTCCACCTGCAACTTTATACAATCACCTGCAAATGTGATTCCCCAACAACTTTTCCAAATAAGTTCTTTCATCTTTATTTTTGTAAAAAAAAAAGAAACAAACTAACAAAACAGTCACTACCAACCACATCACAACTTACCAGGCAAGGTCTTGATTCCCTCCCTCCTTCACGTCCCATGTGCCTAATCAACAGTGTCAAGGAAGCAGCCACTGATGTCAGCTTTGAGGTTAGCTTTCCCCAAAGGGAGTATTATAAAGAAGGGCTTAGGAAAGGGAGGAAACCTGGATAGGCTTTTCATCATTGAGAAGTCACTTAAACCTGATTTGCTGTTAAGTAGCTGGCATGTCTTCAGGGCAAAGACCAGGCTGTCAAAAATCACATGATGTGGCTTGCAGGGAAGGTCAGGTTGGAGTTGTGTTTTAAGGAACTGGAATGTTTCGTGAGCTTGCTGAGTTCTTCTGGAACAAAGACTAAGCTGATGTGTGCTTCTTATTATTCGGCTTTGATACGTTACGGCAGGCAGGTCAGGGCTGCAGGGCTGCAGTTTTGTTAGTGCATTTAGTGCTGCTGAGCAGGGCAGGCCCCAGCCAGATGCTGAAATCCTCTAAAGACAAGGCAGAGACTGTGGGCCCTGTATCCCCCGTCACCTTCCATTGAATAAGGGGGATAGGGACAAGGTCTCAGCCACTGGCCCCTTGCTAGCCCATACATGCCAACGTGGACCTGTTTCCTTAGGAGCACGTGAGAGCTTGAATCTGATGAGCAGAGGGGAGCAAGCATACTCCCTGCCGGACTGACTCCCCGCAGGGTTCTCCAGCCTTAGCCTTGAGGGGTGACCCTGCACTGTGACCCAGCAGCAGCTTCGGCCCCAGAGTGGGCTACGGCACAGGTGGCTTAGGCATAGCCACCAGCCATCTGACTGGTGGCCGCATTGCTGCCCACTCCTCGCCAGGCCTGGAAACTGAAGAAAGCGCTCACACCATAGGCAATCATCACTAAACAAGCAAAGAACTGAAAGAGAGAAGGGTACAAGGTTGAGTCAGTCTGCACATGGCAATGGGAGTGAGAAGGAGACAGTACACCGGTCAGGTCTCAGGCCCATGCTGTAAAACCTCGAATAACAGCCTGTTTAGTTAACCATTCCTAGCCATGTGCATTTAGAACAGCTGTCTAAGCTAATGAGCACCAGCTTCTGCAAATGCCAACGTGACCTTCTAATAGGGAAAACAGTTAAAAACCATACAAGCAAGTTGTGTCAGACTGATAAAAAGCAATGATGGATGATTGAGGGGGAATCTTACATTAATTCAGGTTTTTTGTTGTTTTTTTTTTTTTTTTTTGAGACAGAGCCTCAAGCTGTCCCCCTGGGTAGAGTGCTGTGGCATCACAGCTCACAGCAACCTCCAACTCCTGGGCTCAAGGAGTCTCCTGCCTCCGCCTCCCAAGTAGCTGGGACCACAGGCACCCGCCACAACGCCTGGCTATTTTTTTGGTTGCAGCCATCGTTGTTTGGCGGGCCTAAGCTGGATTTGAACCTGCCACCTTAGGTGTATGTGGCTGGCACCTTAGCCACTTGAGCCACAGGCGCCAAGCCAATTCAGTTTTAAAAAGGCAACATTCAGGCTGGACGTGGTGGCTCATACCTATAATCCTAGCACTCTGGGAGTCCTAGGTAGGAGGATTGCTTGAGCTCATGAGTTAGAGCCAGCCTGAGCAAGAACGAGATCCCATCTCTACTAAAAATAGAAAAACTTTAGCCAGGTATTGTGGCAGGAGCCCGTAGTCCAAGCTACTCGGGAGGCTGAGACAAGAGAATCGCCTAAGCCCAAGAGCTGGAGGTTGCTGTGAGCTGTGATGCCACAGCACTCTACCAAGGGCGCCAAAGTAAGATTCTGTCTAAAATAAAATAAAATAAAATAAAAAGAGAAAAACTAGCTGGGTATTATGGCAAGTGCCTGCAGTCCCAGCTTCTCCAGAGGCTGAGGCAAGAGGTTCACTTGAACCCAAGAGGTTTGAGGTTTCATGAGCTATGACGATATCACTGCCCTTATAGCCTGGGTGACCAAGTGAGACTCTGTCTCAAAAAAAAAAAAGACAACATTCAAAAGCCATCCTAGGAATTTTCTAGAACCAGTACACACTTCTACATACCTACAGCCATAGCTCCACATCTCTGTCACTGTTACTTGACTGAGTTTACTGATTTCAAAAACACCCTCACCACGAAGAGTAGGGAAACCCAAGTGCTGATCTAGACCCTGACCTATCCTGGACTTTGCCATAATGAGCATGTCACCCAAACTCTCTGTGTTAAAGTTTCTTTGTCTGTAAAGAGGGACTGGTAGTCTCCTCCTCTTCCTCATTTGGGGGAGGCTGCAGGATCCTGTAGGAAATGGGCACAGGGCCTGTGGAGTGAAGCGTGGCAGGCGTGGAGGGGCTGTGGCTACTTTACTGGCCACTTAACCTGAGTCCAGAGTTGGGCTTCATAGGAGAGCCTGTCAATCTTTCCAAATGGTTTAAACCAAAAAGTTTTTGCATGTGTATGTATCACAGGGAGGGTCCCTAGTTTTTAATATATTCTCCAAGGTGGCATGTGACCCAAATCAGCATGGCACAACTGACATATAATAAAATTCAGCAGCTAACCCAAAACCCACTGGCCACCACACCCCTTTCCTCAAGCATTTTGGTTCTTCAGGGTTTTACTATTAATCATGGAAGGCTGAAAGTATCCCAGCTCCCTCTGAGACCCACTGAGAGTTTGGGTGATGACTGCTGAGGAGGTGGAGGGGAGCCTGGCCTCAAGCCATATGAGTTGTGGGGCTGAGACCTTGGTTTGACCCATCTCTCCCGCAGGCTGCTGGGAGCCCAGGAAGCATACTCACCGAGGCTGCCGCACGCTGGTTATAAGGTCTTGTGCCCTTCAGGGACGTCAGCTCAACTGCTGCGGAGCACGTGATGAAGGCAGTGATGTAGAGGACGGTGGCACCAACATTAAAGATCATTAACTGTAGGAGGTCAGGGTGGGGGGGGGGAGAAAAACCTTAAGACACAAGGAGAGGCTCGGCGCCTGTGGCTCAAGTGGCTAAGGCACCAGCCACGTACACCCAAGGTGGCGGGTTCAAATCCGACCCGGCCCACCTAACAACAATGACGGCTACAACCAATAAATAGCTGGGCATTGTGGCAGGCGCCTGTGGTCCCAGCTACTTGGGAGGCTGAGGCAAGACACTCACTTGAGCACAGGAGTGGGAGGTTGCTGTGAGCTGAGATGCCACAGCACTCTACCCAGGGGGACAGCTTGAGGCTCTGTCTCAAAACAAACAAAAAAACCCCCAGGAGAGCTGGACCCTCCTGGTTCCCATGGCACACCCCTATGCAGTCAGAGTATGGGGGTGCAAACACGTAGGTCTTTCCCACCAAAGCGCCTCAAAAGGCAGCAGTCCCCCAACCTCCTCCCTCCCTGACAGAGGGAGAAGTGATGGGAAGGCCTAAAGTGCTGGGGCCAGGGCCAAGGCCCAGGCCAGTGCCGAGAGGCTAAACCCATTCCCCATAGCCAAAGGTCAATCTACGACCTCTTTGTACCAGCTAAAGAATTATGGGCCACTCCCAAGTGTGACTCAGGCAAGCCCAGGCCCTCCCTGATTCCACTGCAGGGCTGGGCTTGGTGGCTGGTCCTAGGGTAGGATCTCATATCTCTCTGCATCCAGGGGTGGGATCTATGTCTCTCATTTGGCTGTATCCTAAGCTTAAAGCCCCAAGCAAATGCCCAGGGTCAGGACTGCAGGAGGACCAAGACACCTAGCTGGTTACTGAGCCAGACTGGCAGGAAGCAGCCCTCAGCTGGTGAGCAGGCCCTGCCGCCATCTCCCAAACACTTGGGTCCTACAACCTGTTAACCATCTTCAAACATTCTGTTTGTCCCATACACTTTTTAAAAATTACCAACATCTTAAAATTAGATTTCATATAAAACATTCATATTAAAAAATCTAAAAATAACAAAAGATTTCGCACTAAGGGGCCACATGCCCGCTAGTGACAGATAGAGCTGAGCAGAGATGGCTTCCTATAGACAGATGGGTGCTGGGCTCACTAGAGCCCCCGCTGACCCAGCTCACTCATACATCTGGTCTGGATCCTGCAGGGTCCATTCTAATCCAGCCTTCTCTATGTGGTTACCTCCTTGCCCATCTGCTAAAAGATCCAGGAGCACCAAAAACAGTTCCGCCACCAAGGCCTGTGGTGTTGTGCTATCAACACCCGTGGCTGGAGCTCTAGGTGACAAGGGGCTTCTATCTCCAGATACTTTTTTCTAAAAAGCCCCCAGGACATAGGGCAGAGGGCTGAACCCTGAGCTTGGGAATCAAGCCGCCTTCTCCTCACCTCAAAACCTGTGGCCAGGTGCAGTGGCTTACACCTGTAATCCCAGCACTCTGGAAGGCTGAAGTGGATTGCCTAAGCTCAGGAGTTGAGCCTGAATAAGAGTGAGACCCTGTCTCTGCCAAAACTATAGGCACGCTAGCAGGTGCCTACATTCCTAGCTACTTAGGAGGCTAAAACAAGAGGATCACTTGAGCCCAGGAGTTTGAGGTTACTGTGAGCTATGATGCCACAGCACTCTACCCAGGGCAACAGAGTGAGACTCTATCTCTTAAACAAACAAACAAAAAAAACACTGAGCAGGGTACTGCCTGTGGCTCAAAGGAGTAGGGTGCCAGCCCCATATACCAGAGGTGGCCGCTTCAAACTCAGCCTAGCCAAAAACTGCAAAAAAAAAAAAAAAAAACCCACCAAGCAGTGCCTATGGCTCAGTGAGTAGGGCACTGGCCCCAACCCAAGGGTAGCCCCAGCCAAACAGCAACAACAACAACAAAATAGCTGGGTGTTGTGGTGGGTGCCTGTAGTCCCAGCTACTGGGAGGCTAAGGCAAGAGAATTGCCTAAGCCCAAGAGCTGGAGGTTGCTGTGAGCTGTGACACCACAGCACTCTACCAAGGGTGACAAAGTGAGATTCTGTCTCTAAAAAAAGGAAAAAAAAGCAAACTCTTCCCTCTGAGGCCAGGCCCAGTTGTTCACACTTGTAATCCTAGCATTCTGGGAGGCTGAGGCAGGAGGATCACTTGAGCCCAGGAATGTGAGGTCACAGTGAGCTGTGATGAAGCCACTGCACTTAGCCAGGGGATGGGAATGAGTATCTAGATCCAAAAAAAAATAAATAAACGGATCTTTCCTGCAAGCTGAGCGACCCCTGTAAATACTGCCAGTGACACGGAGATCTAACAAACCCATTCTGTCTTGAGGATGACTCACGTTTCCTCAGTTTAAAAAGTCATTGAATTCCAAACAATGACGCCTAGTCCCAGCCTTGCTTGCCTTACAATCATGTGCCTCTCTGCTCACTGAAAGCCTCAGACCCCAGCTGCAGGGGTTTTCCGGGTCAGCAAAAAAAAAAAAAAAAAAACCTAGCAGCTTTCTGTGTCTGTTCGGGGTACTTCCTATGTCCGCTCTCAGCTCTGTGTCCTGAGGAGACTATTCTAGGGCAAACCTGGGACGGGACGCTCAGGCTCTCTCCTAGTCACATCGGCCCAGCCAGGAGGCAGCCGGGTGCCTTAGGGCCTGGGTGATTTCCAACAGCTCACCCTAGCCACAGACAGGGTGTCCTGGCTAGGCCCAGCCAGAGGCTGACAAACCTACACAATACAGACTCAGGTCCTGACCACCCACACTAAGGAAAAATATTTTCACGTTCCCAAATGGCCTCTTGTGCATGCATGCAGCAGCCTCCTCACATCTACCCCCTTCCTAGGACAAGGTCAAGCCTCTTTCTTTCTTGGCTCACGGTGCTCAGAAAAACCAGACACCTAAACCATTAACCCTCCCCACACCCTGGCGCTGCAGATCAACTGTAAGTCAGTGAGGACACCAGCCACCACCCCTGCCCCCACCTGGAGGCCAGCTGGAGCCACCCTCCTGCCCCCATCCTGACTCACCACCAGGGGCCAGGGCACCATGTGTAATTTCATGTGCAGCTGAAACAGGTAGAGGATGAAGAAGACGATTGTCACCAGCCAGAGGAAGACAGAGACGAACATCACCCAGCCGTAGGCTGGGTATAGGTGGTACGGTGTGTCAGCAATCAGGGCCCACACCAGCAGTCCCAGCACCTATGGGGAGACACAGGCAGAGCCTTGGCCTCATTTCTGATTTAGTCAAGAAATACTGATTTGGTAGTACTCTGAGAGGCCGAAGTGGGCGGACTGCTTGAGGTCAGGAGTTCAAGTCCAACCTGAACGACAGCAAGACCACATCACTACTAAAATAGACCTTGCCACATCGTGGCCAAGGGCCTAGAATCTCAGCTACTCAGCAGGCTGAGGCAAGAGGATCGCTTGAGCCCAGGAGTTTGAGGTTGCTGTGAGCCACGATGACACCACGGCACTCTACCCAGGGCAACAGAGTGAGACTCTGTCTCAAAAAAAAACAAATACTGATTTGGCCCCTGTTATATACCCCTGTGCTGGGGCCTGGCCTGGTAACCCTCACTCCTCTTTAGGGAAGATGTCAGGTACTCCAGCACAGCTTCCCGGCTCCTCTAGTCTGTGTTCTAGCACCTCTTCTGTGCTCATAAGGCCTCCCAGGCTCCCACCACCCAGGGCAGTAACTCTGTTTCCTTCCTTAGACCGTTAGCTCTCCAGGGCCCAGGTCACAGCCATCTGTCTCACAGCTGCATCCTGAGACCCAGTATAGGACCGAGGAGGCCCAGTACAAGCTGCTAAAAGGAAGATCAAGTCACTGTCATGTCCTTGAGAGCTGATTACAGTCCCAAAGGTGAGAAAACGTGTCCTCCTCCCACCTAGGCCCAGCAGAGAGTATCACAAGGCCTGTGAGTGACACCCCACCCTCTGCCTGTCCTACCCCACATCTCTGGCCCTTCCAACTGCCCTTCTGTCTGGATATTACCATCTTACAAGTGAAACTGGGCTTCAGAGAGGTCAAAGGACCTGTCTATCACACCCTTCCCATGTGGCAGAGTGTGTTCTGGTTTAAAGTCCTGCTCCCCCACCTGACTACCAGTTCAAGGCCAAGTCAGTGGGATCACAGAGCAGCAGCCCTGCTTCCGGTCTTTGGAGACAAAAAGTCCCCCTGGCCGCTCACATCAGCTGAGGGGCTGCTAAAGGCCCCCAAGCACAGCCTCAACTGGACACCTGCCAAGTACCCCACCCTGAAACAGCACCCCCAAGGTCCAGAAGGTAAGTTTATGCAGAGTCTACACACTGCCCTGGCCTGCAGCCCTCTCCTGCCTCCTCCTCCCACCCTCCCCTGAGGTCTGACTCGGGAAGGGCGAGGCCCACTGGGGAAGTGGAAGGTGGGTCCCAGGACTTGGGAGTCAAAGGCTGGGGTGGGCAAGCACCTTCCCGTCTCTGTGGGGGTTCCCCTGTGCAACTCGAGTGAAGTCTACCCACCAGAATGCAGACCCTGAGAGGAATTCTGGGTTTTCCTTTTTGAGACAGAGACTCACTTTGTTGCCCTCAGTAATGTAGCAACACAGCTCACAGCAACCTCCAACTCTTGGGCTTAAGCAAATTCTCTTGCCTCAGCCTCCCAAGTAGCTGGGAATACAGGCACCTGCCACAACTCCCGGCTTTTTTGTTGTTGTTGTTGCAGTTGTCATTGCTGTTATAGCTGGCCAGGGCCATATTCGAACCCACCACCCTTGGTATATGGGGCCAGTGCCCTGCCCACTGAGCCACAGGTGTCCCCTGAATTCTAGGTTTTCACTGCTGTATCTCCAAGGCCCAGCACAGAGTACGTGCTCCATAAATATGTGCTCAGGCACTAATGTTCCCATTTCCTCATCTGTGGCTTAGGATCAGAAACCTGCCCAGCACAGCTGCTATGCATGAAAAGCAGGTGTCACTGACCCTACCAAACAATGACAACTACAACTAAAAAATGGCTGGGCATTGTGGCAGGCGCCTGTAGTTCCAGCTACTTGGGAAGCTGAGGCAAGAGAATCGCTTAAGCCCAAGAGTTGGAGGTTGCTGTGAGCTGTGATGCCACTGCACTCTACCCAGAGCAACAGCTTGAGGCTGTCTCAAAAAAAAACAAGAAGCAGGTGTCAACCTGTGACCTGCTCTTGGCCTTGCCTCCCCCTTACCCAAGGAAGTGGCTCACCCACAAATGGTAGCCCCCGAGAAGGTGTCCTTCGTAGAGCAAGTTCCAAAAGATCCCTGCTCCACACAACTCCCTGCCAACCTCACCAGCAGGCCAGATCAGGAAGCGGGGATATTGGCCAGACCTCACCTCCAGGCATATGACAAGCTGGGGTCAGAGCCCTTATGAGTGAGGGCCCAGGGCAGGATGTTTCAGGACAGATCCCCCACACCTAGACCCCCCCCCACCTTTAGGCCACCCTGCTGCAAACAGACAAACCAGGGAGGCCATAGCTTCCCAGAGCTGGGGGAGGCCAATGTTCCTGAAGGGGAAAAAATACCCTTTTTTTTTTGGCTGGGCCAGGCTTGAACTGCCACCTCGGGCATATGGGGCCAGTGCCCTACTCCTTGAGCCACAGGCACTGCCCGGGACAAATAGTCTTGAAACAACATGTCCAGGCTCGGCGCCTATAGCTCAACCAGCTAAGGCGCCAGCCACGTACACCTAAGGTGGCGGGTTCGAATCCCCAGCCCGGACCCGCCAAATAACAATGACGGCTGCAACCAAAAAATAGCCGGGCGTTGTAGCGGGCACCTGTGGTCCCAGCTACTTGGGAGGCGGAGGCAAGAGACTCGCTTGAGCCCAGGAGGTTGCTGTGAGCTGTAATGTCACGGCACTCTACCCAGGGGGACAGCTTGAGGCTCTGTCTCAAAAAAAAAAAAAAAAAGAAACAGCATGTCCAGAACCTTCTCCAGCTGAGAAATGGACAATAATGACTTTTTTTTTTTATTTAAAGCAAATTCTTTACAGGCCTCCACTGCCATTGTGTGACCTGGTCCCAACCATCTGAAAGGAGGCTGGACAATACAGTGAACCAATAAAATCAAGAAAGACCATGTGGCTCGGCGCCTATAGCTCAACCGCCTCTTCCTCAAACTAGAGTGTGGGTCTTGGCTGGAAGGGGTGCATTGCATTCTGCAGCTTCTGGAGCTGAGACCTGGGCTTTGTCTCCACAGTAGGGCCACCCAGACCAGTGAAGGGGTCAGCGAATGTGATGGTGCCC
>CAUYTI010163010.1:0-55837 GCA_963575145.1 Galago senegalensis
CAGGCGCCCACCACAACGCCCGGCTATTTTTTGGTTGCAGCCGTCATTGTTGTTTGGCGGGTCCGGGCTGGGGATTCGAACCCTGCCACCTTAGGTGTACGTGGCTGGCGCCTTAGCCGGTTGAGCTATAGGCGCCGAGCCAGTAGGTACTTTTTGATTGTGATGCTTGGGTCCTTGTGACATGGTGGACTTCTGAGCCTTCCCAAGCTCTCTTTCCTTATAGAGAGAGCAAATCTTTCAGAAGCTTCCCATCTTTTAGGCAAAAATCTGAACCCTTCTTGTGCCTACCTGGGCTCCCATCAGTCTGGACGGGGGCCCTCCACTTCAGTCACTTTGGCCTTAAATTTCTAGCACCACAGGACCATTTGACAAGACTGGCATCTACTTATCTGTGCTGCCAAGCAAAATCCTACCCATTTTCCAGGTCTTCCCTGACCCAACACACTAGGTCTGGTTCTCTTTCTATAATTTGTCACTGCATCCTGTCTTTCTTTCTTGTAATACCTAGGAAAATGATACTTGAAAAAAAATTGGGTAATTACTGAATGCCTGCCTCCCTGGCTCTTAAGTGTAAGATCCACGTGGGAGAGACAGTATTTGTCTTGTTCATTGAACCCACAGCTCAGCACATAGTTGGCACAAATTATGTATTTGTAAAGTGAGTAGAAGAAAGAATTACCAGCTACCAGCTGAAGGGGAAATAAATACCCATCTCTTGGGCATTGACCAGACCTGCTGGTTGTGGAAGGCCTGCCCAGACAGAGACACAGAGACTGCTGGAACAGCTTGCCAGAGCAGTTAGCAAACCAGAGAATAATTGAATATACCTTTACGTGTTCTTCTCCTACAATTTTTAAGTCATTAGCAAATGTTCAGTCTTAATCCAATTTTAACAGTGCTAACCATCTTGATCGAAGAAATTTCAGCTCAGAATACTGACAGCCAAAGTCAAGAACACACTGGTTTGGATGACATTGTGTTACTCTCCCAAGTGTACGACAGTGGCTACCATTGTTCACTTTTACTTGTGTTGCCCCTTTTATTTTAATTTTTACTTCGTTTTATCATTTCTTATTCATTCCTCGAAACAGTCTTATGGGGAGAGCTGTTCCCATGGACGATGAAGAAACACTTCCTCTTTCAAAGCCTTTATTTTTTGAATGATATGAATTGCCAAAGAGGAAGCAATCAAACCTATCGAGCGAGCGTTCCCTGCCCTCCGCCCCGCGCCTTGCTTCCTGGTTTTAAAATGCTTTCGGATCCCCCGGTGACTTGTCTTAGATAAGTGGATAACTATTCATTTTTAGGGAATCACGTCTTTCACCTGTTCGTTCAGCTGGAAGACACCACAAGGGAATCGGTTTTGCAAATTCAATTCATTACACCCAAACAACGAGCCACAACCTGCAGCTTTCGGGAAGGTGACATCGATAGCTATTCTACGTAGGACAAATTAAGCTTCATTCGTTTTCAATCACAAAGTCTGCAGTCGCCTTCCGGGCGGCGTGGGTCCGGGACTTGGCTCCAGGCTGCGCCGCACGCACGCGGGCCTCCGGGGGAGGCGGCGAGTGCAGCCAGCGCTCCGAGAGACTCTGCAGGCCTCCAAGGGACGCCGCCCCAGGTCCCCCCTCCCGCCAGAGGACGAGGCAAAACCAGAACAGAAATAGTTGATTTCAAAAACCACCTAGGGAAATGTTTTCTAAAGGCAGGTGAGGCCTTTTCAAAGTGTGATGGTTCTTCAAGCCTCCGACTTGAACAGAACTTTTCTCGCCGCAACCCGCCCACGGCACTGGGTCTCCGCCGCCGCCAGCCGGCGGGAGCAGCCAAGGGACCGCGGGCGGTGCAACAAGCCGCCGCCAGCTCCGGCCACACCCGCCACACCCGCCGGCCCCGCCGAGCCGCGGCCAACGCCCCCGCCGTGTGCCCACCTCCCGCAGCCAGACGGCTTGCGATTGGCTGGAGGGGCTGCCCGTCACGAGGAGAGGTTGCGTCGTCCGGAGCCCTGCGCTCCCATTGGTCGAGGTGGTGGCGGCCGCGCGCGCGGGGTCCCGGCAAGGAGGGGAAGCCGGTGGCCGCGGCGGCGGAACGGGCGGAGGCTGCCGGTTTCGTAACTGTCGCTCCTCCTCGCTGACTCGCGGGCTGCGAGGCCTGGGTCGCATCGGGCCGCGCCGCGCGGGGCTGCTCGGAGCGGAGGCCGCCTGGGGGCGGGCGGGCCGGAGGCGCAGGTAAGGAGGCCGCGGGCGGGCACGCGGAGACCGGGGAGGAGGCCGCGGCGGGGCCGCCCGCTCGCCTGGGCGCGGGCCCGGCTCGGGGAGACTCGGCCCGGTGCGAGGTGGCCTGCTGGCGGGGAAGGCCCCGCGAGGCTCGAGGCGCAGGCGGCGGCCCCGCGCGGCGTCTGATGCAACCTGCCGGCAACACCCGGCGGGGACGCTGAGCTCATCCCTGGCCCGGGCCCAGCGCCGCGGCGCCACCAGCCGACCCCGACTCCCCCCACCGGCGCCCCGAGCTCGGAGCGCGGCGGACGGCGGCGACGGGATGGAGGGCGAGGTGTGCCCCCCTCCAGAACCCGGCCCTCTGCGAAACATGCGGTGTGACAAGCCAGGCTCGTATTGGCCCCTGGGGATGAAGGGTGTTCCCAGAACAGCAGAAGGTGGATGGTATCTTTAGTGCCACATACGATGATATTTTCTGCCCCTCCAAAATGGCTCGGTCTATAGTGGTCTGGAATTCTGTCCAGAAGTTAATAAAGCGACAGAGCAGCCAGCGAGAGCACTTGATTTTTAAATACATAACTTTACCGAAAGACTTTTTTGCTTATTTAGGAGGATCTTTTTGAGTGTCCCGCAGTTCACCATTGAACGCATCAACAACCACGAGTCCAATAGAAAAAGAAGTACAGGCGATAAAGCACTTTGCTAGCACGGTTGGAGGCAGCATAGCAGGGGGGAAATAGAGGCGTCTGGATAGAGAGGATGGAAATGCAGGTTGAGGGGAAAGAGATTTTGTTCTTCCTTGTAAGTTTGTTTGTTGCTGTTCTTCAGAAGGTCTAAGTTTGGTTTTCCTCTTGTTTGATGTTTATCCTGTTTATCTGCCACCTTTAAATGGCGTCGGTTTTAGAAAGGTTGTAACGTTGTTGGGTGTCACAAAATTACCTTCAAAGCTATGCTCAATTGAATCCTTACTTGAAATAGATTACCTAAATGCACATCTCTCTCCTAAAGAAATGTGACTCCCAAGGAAAATCTTGAAATAAAAGACTGTAAAGGTTTGCTTTACTAAGAAATTCTGCACCACAAAGTTGTTGATGTTTTAACTTAGGATCTGGTCAGCTGTTACCACTTGAGTAGTCTCTGGGATAAGTTATTAAGGTTGATTCTGTTTCTGGAAGAACGTACCATAAACAAGGCTAGATAATTACAGGATGCTAGGGAGCTGAAGCATATTTCAGCTTCTTGATTCCTGCTCCTGGTGAGTACACTTGGCTGGTTCAATTATTTTTAATATCTGCCTAAAAATAAAAAGGAGATGGAAACAAAACTTCCATTTTTTCAGAATATCTCTTGAATTCTCAGGAGCACTTGATGACTGAAAGGCGTTCTGATCTTGGAGAGGTGGTTTCATCCCTGGGCAATTAAATGGCCCATGCTAGCTCCTGGTAAAGACAATAGGACCCGCTTGGGGTGAATTTGGTCTTGTGGTCTAAGGTTGCTTCACCTGGTCCCGGGAATGGTAAATACAGGTAGTCACAATTCCAGGCCGATTGTATATTCTTGGGATGGTGCAGTGGGTTCTTATACTACATGTCGGTAGGTGCACTGGTTTCCTGACTTTTTGGCTTCCTAGACCTATAAGTAAGAAAAGAAAATGAGCACGAGCTCCTAATAGATGTGTATTTACAAACAATGTTTTTATTTTGTGTATTACAAATCACACTAAAAGTAGATTAGAAAGTAAAAAAGACAAACATAGCTGGGCACAGCAGCTCACGCCAGTAATCCCAGCACTCTGGCAGCTGAGGTGGGTGGATCACTTGAGCTCAAAGAGTTGGAGACCAATCTGAGCAAGAGTGAGTTCCCTGTCTCTACTAAAAATAGAAAAACTACCCAGGCATTGTGGTCCTGTAGTCCATCTACTGGGGAGGCTGAGGCAAGAGGATCTCTTGAGCCCAAGAATTTGAGGTTGCTGTGGGCTATGTCTACCCAGGGTGACAGAATGAGATTCTGCCTCCCCCCCCCCACAAAAAGACAAACATACATTTTCTTGTCACACCCCAGTGGATCACCTCCCTAAAAGATGTACATCCCCCTTCAGAGACCTGACTAGGTGCTGGGGAAGTGAAGATGATCAGAGTCCGGCTCTGGCTTAGTCTGCCGGGAGCTGGCCAGAGAGCTCAAGTTGACAGATTGTACAGAAGCACAGAGAAGAGAGAAACACAGACCATTGAGGACAGTGGTTAGTGTTGTCGAGGTGTGAAGCAGGAGAGAAGGTCAGGACCTGTAGACTGGAGCCACAGGTGGACAGTGTGACACTCAGGTGTGAGTGCTGCTTTGCTCTAGAGACAGTGATCAGAGGGAGCCCTGCTAATCAGAGACTAGTGCCCCTGAGAGATGATGTTAACCTGGGGGTAACATGTGGCATTGCAATGGAGAGGAAGGGTAGAAATGAAATTATTCTTCCTTTTTCTTTTTTCGTTGTCTTATGTAGAATTGTCAGTTCCCAAAGACCCAACAGATTTGGGATAAGGGAGAAACATCAGTGCATATTTTTGAGTGTTGACCTTCCCTGAGGAAATTAAGTGAACAGTTTGTTTTGGAGGGCATGAGGAAGACTACCTGGTTCTAGGTGTGTGGGGGGAAAGGTGATAAAAGGGTCGGCATAGTTCTGGGCAGGTTATTTTTTTTTTTCCCTAAGTGAAACTTGAAAAAAATTTGATTTTGTTTTACTCATTCTGACATTTTGAACTTTTGGTGATTTGAATGAACAGTAAGAAGTTTGAATTTTAGAAAACTGGTTACCCATTTAGTCCAACATTCTTAAGATCCATTGTTAATCTAGAGCAGTGGCTTTCAGATCTCAGTGTCAGAATCACTTGGGGTCCTGCTAAAACAGTATCCTCGCTCCTCCTCCTGGGTGATTTGGGTCAGTGGTAACCTGAGTATCTGCACTTCTGAAAAAATTTCTAAGTGACAGTGATGCTCATCCAGGGATCACACTTTGAGAGCCCTGCTCTTAAGCTTTCCTACTCTTTCTTGAACGATTCGTAAGCAAGGAAATGAGGTGCCACCCTGCTTCCTGCAGACTGGACTTTGTCCACGCAGGAGCCAGTCTTCATTTAGGGTTGAGTGTCCAGACTGGACGCAAACTTATTTTTTTGCCTCTTTTGGTGCTCAGTAAATGTTGGTGGAAAGAACAGAAGCATAAAATAGTGTCCTTTTCATTGTAAAAAACAAAATTGATAATCTGTCTGAGGTTAAGTTTTTTTAACCACTTAACCTCTTTGATTCCCATTACTTGGTTAAGTTTCTTTCTCTTCACTTTAAGAGCTACTTTTTTTTATTTATATACGGTTGAAGAACTTTAAAAAAAAAACCTTCTTGGAGGTATTTTTATTATCTCCAAGTTTCTGTTTCTTAGCATTTTTTTTTTTTTACCCGTTTGTAGGTTCAGTGAATACTCTTGATTTTTAAGCCAACACCTTGCCTGCCGTGTTCACCCTAGTACCTTGGCAAGATGAGTCAGACCAAGATGAGAGAGCCCTTCCCTGTTCCTGTACCTTTGGGTACAGACACAGGCACGTAGGACGCACATCACTGAACTTAGAGCCTGTGATGAAAAGAGTTCTTAGTGACCGAAGGTCATGGTGTATTGTCAGTTGGAAGGAATCTTACCATCCCACACCTTTCATTTGCAGATGGGAAATTGAAGCCCACCAAAGAGAAGGGATCTGCCCAAACTGGGGCCCCAGGTCTGCACGAGTCTGGATCCTTGCTCCCTGAGCTTGATCAAGTTGACTATAGAGATTGGCTTTTAAGAACAAAAATATAATTGGTATATAAAAATATTAAGAAGGACGGCGCCTGTGGCTCAGTGGGTAGGGTGTCAGCCCCATATATCAAGGGGGGTAGGTTCGAACCTGGCCCCACTAGCTAAAACAGCCGGGCATTGTGGCAGGTGCCTATAGTCTCAGCCACTTGGGAGGCTGAGGCAAGAGAATTGCTTAAGCCCAAGAGTTGGCGGTTGCTGTGAGCTGTGACACCATGGCATGCTACTGAAGGCAAAAAAAATATTGAGGAGTAGATAAGTAAGATGAACATGGTCACGATGGTTAACACAATCCCAGGATGGATATTATTAGTAAACAAGTTCTTCAAATATTGAGTAAAACATTTATGTTCTCTTCACACCAGATAGATAAGCACTAGAGTTAGGTGGCAGTGAGCGTGGTGCACGTTACTACTGGACAGCCACTTTTTAACTATAAGAAAAATTAGGCCAGGTAATTATCAAGGGGGATTGTAGAGTGTCCATTGCTAAAGATAGACTTGGAGGTGGTCTTTTCACGATTTGGAAGGAAGCCGTCTTGCCTTAGGACTGGAGTGAGAACTGGTGACCCATTGAGCAATGGAAAGAAATAATGTATGGAGTTTTTTAAAAATTTCAAAACAAAGTAGTATTTATTAATAAAACACTGGAAAATACTGAAGAGCCTCAAAAAGAAAACTACGGTCTTCTCTCATCCTACCTCCTGCAGATACTTACTATCAGCATTTGGGGGTACAGGTGATGGGTGCATGTGTGCTCTTTGCCCTTGTTCCTGGCTGAAATATTTACAGACCCGATGGCTAGATCTCTGGCAGGCGTCTCAGGAACATAAAGGTGAGCGTCTCATCATAAGCCTGGCGCAAGAGCTGCCCGAATCAGAAACCAGGCAAGAACACTCCCCTCTGCCCCCTCCTCAGCCCTCCTCCATGGAGCAGAGCACGACCCTTCTCTAAGACGCGCTCCATTTTTCATGAAAGGTAGACTGTGCTTTTCAGCATGTTTCCCGCTGCAGAGTACAGGGCCCAGTGGCCTCAGTTTGTGTCTCTTTCATTCTAAAGTAAGACATTCTAAATGTCTTAGCAGATATAAATCTGTGGAAAAGTTTGTACATCTCTGTGTTGTTATGTGGACTTTCTGAAGCAAAGATTTTTTTACAGAGCAGGCCAGTAAACAAAGTTTATATGGACCTGCCCTGCTAAAGGTTTGGGTGAAGCTCCTGGTGATTGCTGACAGGGCTTTTCTTAATAACTGTGAGATGTGCTCATTTGGGGCATTCCATAATTTGGAATAGAATTTTTCATTGAAGAAATTTTAACTTTTTCCACGGAAGTAGTTTTAACAGTTTCATAAAAAGAGAACAGGCTAAACTTCTGGTTCCTAAGATTGCTTTCTGAATTCCCAAAATGCTGTGACACAGCCCACTCCGCTTGACCAGTCTGTCCTGCAGGGCCTTCAGGATGGGGGAGATCTGCTTTACACTTGCTGAGGCCACTGTGGGATTCATAGCAGTCGCAGCTTTGACCCTTTCTTCATTTCTGCAGGCAGGGCCTCCCCTCAGCGCTTCCATAGTGTGACGTGGCTGGCTGCAGCTGTCAGCCCTTTGTCCAGCTTGCTCCCGGTACTTACACTTCCTTGAAGGCGTCATTAGGGCTTTTGTTGCTTTCCCCCTGGTTCCCGATTGTGTGTGTTGAGATGTCTGATTAGTTTTGTCAAAAAAGAAAAAACATGAGTGGAAGCGTGGTGGGAAGGGGGAGCAAATGGGTCTCAGAGCTCCTAAATGCAGTGCTTCTAAACCATGGTACTATCATTTGAAGTCATTCAAAAAATAAAAAAATCAAAAAACATCTTTTAAAAATATCTCATAGACCAGGCATAGTGACTCACATCTGTAATCCTACCACTCTGGGAGGCTGAGCTGGGTGGATCACTTGAGCTCAAGAGTTCCAGACCAGCCTGAGCAGGAGTGAGACCCTGTCTCTAATAAAATAGAAAAACTAGCTGGGTGCTGTGGTGGGCACCTATAGTCCCAATTACTTGGGAGGCTGAAGCAAGAGGATCTAAAGAAAGGTCTAGGAGAAAACTCGAGTCCCTGATGATTCCCCCTGTATGCTGGGACAGCAGCATGCAGAGATGATGGCGTCCTAGTCCCGTCCCCGCCGGTCCTGGAGCCTGGGCGCTCCCCTCTAGCTTTGTGTTTGTACTTGGACCAACGACTGAGACTTTCCCACCCTTCATTGCAGGTGTCTTTCTTCTATCACAGTGGAACTCAGCTTTTCCACGTTTAACCCAAACATCTCAAACGCCTTCCTGGAGGATTGTCAGTTGCTGTTAGCGCATATGTGCTGCCTTATTGTCGGGTCCTGTTTTGCTTTTCCTCCTGTTTTTGATAACAATCGCAGATGGACAGCACCCTCAGGGATTCTGATGGGCTGAGTTTAGCCTTCTGGTGTTTCTGAGCTAACTTACCTTTCTAAATTCAATGAGGGAGACTTCAGAAACAGTGGAACAGTTGGCAGTTGCTGTGGACTTTTCTCAGCATAATCAATTAATGTTGGCCTGCTGTTAGGTACAGTAGAGTTTAATCTCATTTGATGCTGTCATTTCAAATATCTTAATACGATTTATTTTTTAACTAGGTACATGTGAAGATTTTTTGGCAGTTTAGCGTGGAAACTGTTGAACCCCTGTGCTGGTTCTGCGCGTTCTGTGTTGGCCAGGGAGAGCGCCCAAATGAGCAAGCCATCGCAGCAGAACAGTACTCCAGGAGTGAACGGGATAAGCGTCATTCACACTCAGGCACATGCCAGCGGCTTGCAGCAGGTCCCTCAGCTGGTGCCCGCTGGCCCTGGAGGAGGAGGCAAAGCTGCAGCTCCCAGCAAGCAAAGCAAAAAGAGTTCACCTATGGATCGAAATAGCGATGAGTATCGGCAGCGCAGGGAGAGGAACAACATGGCCGTGAAAAAGAGCCGGTTGAAAAGCAAGCAGAAAGCACAGGACACACTGCAGAGAGTGAATCAGCTTAAGGAAGAGAACGAACGTTTGGAAGCAAAAATCAAATTGCTGACTAAAGAACTGAGTGTCTTAAAAGATTTGTTTCTTGAGCACGCGCACAACCTTGCAGACAACGTGCAGCCCATTAGCACTGAAAGCACAGCCACAGATTCCAGTGGTTCAGGACAGTAGACCTTGCCCTTTCCAGACTCCACAGCCTGTGGTTCGAACCCTTAGAGGATGTGACCTCCTGTAGCACTCGTACCAGTAGGTGAAGGTTGTCTTCTTCCATTATTCAAAGACACAGTGGAGGTCATTTTCTAGGACCAGTACTGAGAGTTGATTAGCTAAACATGTTAACCTTGTAATTTAAATGTCTGGTTTTAAATGACACAGTCTTTTGTGGGGATAAAAAAGCAAGCATTTTAAAGATACATGGTAAAAAATTATCCTGGACCTTGATATTTGTAATAAATCTTGACTTCCTGAGAAATTCTTCTTTTTTAAATTGGGGAAAGAAATGGGCAACCGGCAGGTCGTGCTGAAGTTTCTTGGCTGTAGTGGGGATATGAATGGGATTACGAAAAGTTGAATGCCATCTGTGTCAATCTATTTGTGATTTTATTCTAAATTATGTATTGTTAAGTCCTTAGAGCTGTAGAAACCAATCACTTTGTAACTTGGAGTGATTTTACGTATAGTGTAAACTTTATCTTATCATAATTAGGACTGGTTCCCCCAACAAGTACAAGTTTTGGAATTGTGATGTCAGTTGAAGAAAGCTCGTCACATCTTAAAGTCCAGTACAGCCAGTTGACTCAAAAGTGCAAGTAACATTGAGAAAGAAAATAGGTTTTATTAGAAAATAAAAGTAAAGCATATTAGAATTATTGGGTTTGGATATATGTGGGTTATTAGATTGACATTATTTTGTCTTCAAAAAGAGCTCAGTGATTTAGAGAAGCTTGTGTACCAAGACTTCAGTTTCTGCAGATGCTAGTAGAGTAAGCATTGTTGTGAATAACGTTTTGACAGTCAGGTTAGTAAACAAAATGTCTTAGCAGTTTGATGACACATGCTGATTGGGAGCTGGAATATTAATCAACTCAGCAGATAATTTTCTCTGTGTTCAAAATAGCTGCCATAGGGCTATGATTTTTAAAGGCAAAGGTTTCTTGTAAAGGATCATTTTGGTATTTGATCTTAACCAAGTGATTATTAGAAAAATCTATCAACTCCATGCCATCTCCCAAAATTATTGTTTAAGAAAACTTGAAAGTGTAAGGTTTAACCTTTAATTTATTCACTTAAATACATCTTTTTATAATACTTTTGTTATACATCTCTTTCTCTGGCTAGTGACCGTTCTGCTAGACTTTATATACCACTGATTCTGCTTAGTTATGTTCTTTTATGTCCCATAAATTATTTTAGAAAGAAAATGCTGATAAAACTCAGGATATTGCCGTTTCTGTTCAGACTCCATGGCAGTCACTCAGGCAGGGAGTCTAGAGCCTGGCTTCTGTCCGTGTTGGTAAAACCGACAGAAGCCAGCTTCCTTTTTGCAGCACAGTTCTAGCTCACATTTGTTGGCTTTTGTGTAGTTCTTTGTTTCTGGGCTGGTGATGAAACTGAATCATATCTGATTAAAAGTTTGTGTCACCAGGCATCTCATTTGGCTGCATTGCTGTTTCAGACTAGGACTTGGGATAATGTAACCAGGATGTAACTCAAGTTGCACCCTGGGGGTCGTGGAAGAGTGCAAGTGCCGACTCTATATCCTCCTGGGCAGGAGAAGACATCGCAGTGCCCTGCAACTCAGCAAAGCCATTGTTAGGGTCACAGGTTCCTGCTGAATGTCAGACGGGAGCCCAGGGTTGTTCCATGAGACGTTGTCCCAGGAGGGTTATTAACATATAGAGCCAAGAAATAGGTTTCTGTTAGGGTCCAGTACTTGTTCACTTTGGCTGGAGTATTGATCTCCTCATAAAGGCTGATAAATGTTTTGAATAACCAGGATACCATAGAATCCTACTGATCGATGTTATATAATTAATTGGTGATGCAGTTAGTCACTTGAATCTGTTTTTTTTTTTTTTAAGATAGTCTCACTCTGTCACCTTAGGTAGAGTGCCATGGCATCACAGCTCATAGCAACCTCAAACTCTTGGGCTTAAGTGATTCTTTTGCCTCAGCCTCCCAAGTAGCTGGGACTACAGGTGCCTGCCACAGTGCTTGATTATTTTTAGGGATGAGGTCTTAACTCTGGCTCAGTCTGGTTTCAAACTCATGAACTCAGGCAGTCCACCTGCTTTGGCCTCCCAGAGTGCTAGGATTCTCTGCCTAGGTCATTTGAATCTTTAAGCACCTATAATAGATGCTACAGACATTTTAATCCCTTATTCACTAAAAAATGTTTTTCATAAATTGAAATCCCCATGGAATTTATGGTCACCAATTATATGAATTGGCTTAAATGTCTTGAAAATGAAGCTTTAGGGATCATCAGGGATTTGTGCACAATATTTCAAATCAGGACACAAGGTTAGAACTTTGGGAAAACCTGATGAAAGCTTTTCCTATTACCTATGCCAATCAAAACTTAGGACAAGGGAGCAACCGTGCATAGAACAGAATGTTCACCATTGTCTTGACTATCTTACTGAAGTAGTTGGGAATGAAAGTTTTTAGTTTGACAGATTTTTCAGTATAAAACTAAGGGAAACCAAGTATGGGGAATGAATAAGTCTAGAGGTTTGAGAATTATAAAGTGACTGTTGTAACTTTTACTCGGTGTCACTTAGGAACTGTCAGGATTTGCTCCGCCTCTGCAGGCGGATCCAGGGGCTCAGGCTGGCGTCTGCATTTCTAGCTGCACAGGAGTCTGGGGGTGGGTGTTTCGGCTGGTTTGGGCTGCAGGTGGTGAGAGCACAGCGGCTTTTCCTGCTGCTGGCCCCTTGGCGGTTACTGGGATGCTTTGACGTTCTTAGTAAGAAGTAGTAAGACTTTAATAAAATTTAACCAGGTTTTTGAAATTCCGGTCTTGAGTGTGAAATTCTCAAATTTACAGAAAAAGTAGATGTACAATTTAGTATTTGATATTTAAAAAAGGAAACTGTAGCAACTTTTATGTTTCTTAATCCTCTGTAGAGGGCTTGTCACTTTGTACCTGAACAACCCACTTAGCGCTCTCAGTGCTTTCTGATGCCTTAGAAATAGGAAACACTTCTGTTTGACAAAAGCTGGGAAGGAGGAAGTCCATTCTGCAGCCCTCAGAGCTGCCTCTCAGGAAGAAGTGCTCACTTGTTCTTTTTGTTCCTAGCTTTCCTCAGTTTGTGAGATTACTCTATTTTTTTAAATATAATTTTATTTCTTTCAATGAATTTAAAATAAAAAAAAATACCTTTGAAACAATGACTGTGTTTCATTGTGGGTTTCTTTGTAATGGACAGGGGAAAGCTGGACGGCTTTCCCAAAGCAGGAGTGCTGGACGGCTCAGATGGCAGGGCTGGCCAGGCTGTCCTCCCTGTCCCTAGTCTGGGGATCCGGCGGTGCTGGACGGCTCAGAGCGGCAGGGCCGGCTGGGCTGTCCTCCCTGTTCCCAGTCTGGGGGTCCGGCGGTGCTGGACGGCTCAGAGCAGCAGGGCCGGCCGGGCTGTCCTCCCTGTTCCCAGTCTGGGCGTCGGGTGGTGCTGGACGGCTCAGAGCGGCAGGGCCGGCTGGGCTGTCCTCTCTGCTCCCAGTCTGGGGGTCGGGCGGGGGTGGGAGGGACAGGAAGAGTTACTTTGTCCAGGTTGACATCCCCTATTTCCCTTAGTGCACGGGGAGGTGGTTTTCTCTGAACACGGGATATATCTATAGTTATAGTTCAGTCGCTTGGTATAATCTAAAAACGTAAAGTAGAGCAAGGGACGTGGTAAGTAGGTTCTACGTAATCATGTCTCAGGCGTGGTTTCCAGCACCACAGTGGAAGAGGAGGCATTATCTTGGGGTGCACATTAACTTCATAAACGCTAATGAACGCTGATGAGCAAAAACAAGATTTGTGCATAATTTTCATGGTACCTGCCACCACAGATAAGCAAAAACACCCTCATGTAAACTGCATGTGGCTTGTGACACCCCCAAGAGTGGTGAGGAGTTGGGCGGTTGTGAAGTAAGGCCTCCCCTCGCCACAGCTCCACAGGGTGTGTGTACACCTTCATTCACGGGACGTCATACGTGGAGAAGTCAGTTGCCAATTTCATAAAGATGGGGGGTCCAGGAAGCTGATTGGAAGGGTTCCAAGAGAAGACGCCACTTAGATCCTTTTCTTCTGTGATCCTACAGTAGTTTTAAATCTTGGGAAATAAATGTCCATTTATTACATCTTAATAAAGATTACAGTATAGTGATTATTTCTATGGGTGGTATGTCCCAGCTTATTCTTATAAATTAGTTATAATTTTGAATCTAATAATGTCTTAAATTTTTGAGAGAGGTTATTTCTTTGTGAAGGTGCCAGGTCTTTGGTAACAAAAGCAGTAGTAGACGACTGCACATCTGTACCAGAGAGTTCAGGAGCATTTTATACACACGAGGAGGAGGACACCAGTGCCTACAAATTCTTCCAGCATCCAGACTTGTCACAGAGCTCTAGGCCTGTAAGTCACGTAGCAGCATCAAGACAAATGGAGGCTGTAGACTTGGGCTTGATAAAGAACAGAGTTGTTAGTGAGGCAGTCACGCGTCACACTCTGCAGCCCAGACACGATCGCGCCACTCCTCAGGAGTAGCTGTAGAGCCAGATCCTCGTCCACACCGCCGCCTGTCAGCTCTGCATCCTAACGGATCTTGAACCTGGCCGCCTCACCAACCCCAGCCACCCCCCATGCAGGGCTGTCCTGTCTCTGCCTGGACGTGGTGATTGGCTCCTCATTGGTGCTCCAGGAAAATTCCATGCGCCTCAGAACCGTTCTGTTGCTCTCCACTGCACCCAGGGGGAGACCCAGCGTCCTGGAGACATGGCTCTGATCCTGTGTCCACTTCTTTCTCTCCTTTCCCCCGTCTAGTTTTGTTCTGGCCCTGGGGTTCCCTGAGCTTTCTTCCCCTTCCTGGGACAGCTCCTTAGACCTGGCAGCACTACCCCTGGCTTTTCACTCGGCGCTTCCCGTCTTGGCCCCCAGCTTTCTCCACGAGGTCGGTCTGTCGCTCTCCATGATGGCACTCTCCAGGGTGGGAGACAATGTACGCGTCAGTGTGTCTGTTTAAGGTGAAGCCTCAGACTACAGGCTCCGAGAGGAGGAATCATGTTTTTATACTGTGCTGCCTTAGAGTAGATAGATGCTCGTTTACTGAATGAATACCTAGACTGTTCTAGAGTGCTGGGAAGGGTTTTAGAACCACAGCTTTCTGGAAAGATCTCCAGTGTATTTCCCAGATTGCACAAATTCTGCAGAGTGTGGAGGTGACCTTTGACCTCCTGACCCAGGCTAAGTGGTTACATTCTGTTCTAGTGGCCTCCTGCACAGTGTTGAGCTACTGAGATTTCTCCTTGCCTGATACCCAGAGAAGACATTTACGTGAAGCAGGCTGCTGTAGTATGGAGTGTCGGAGGAGAAGGAAGGAGAGAGGACGATGAGTTCCTCTGTGACTGATGCTCAGAGGCACAGGTGGGTACAGGAAACACACCTGTGTGCCGGCAGAAAACCTTAAAGAATGGATGTGAATCTTAGAAGCAAATAAGATAACTGAGGATTTGAAACTGAGTTTGGCTTTTATTTTAATGTGACCACATCGTTAAGTACTTTTGTGGTATTTCCACTGGGAAACTATTCGTACTCAGTTCTCCAGGGATGTCTCAAAATGGCTAGGTTGGGCTACGGTTTCCTGCCCCTTCACGGCCTCTTCTGACTTCCTACTTGCCCTTCACCTTGGCTCAGAAACTCCTGGATGAGAAGACTGTGAGAAGATACATCTGGAATGGTGTACAGAATTCTAGAGGTGAGCTCCTGGGGTGGGGCAGTCCATGGACTCTGGGACAAGCAGAGGTAAGGACCAGGCACAGCGGGGCCCTGGACAGCTTCCTGCCTGAGTTGAGTTTGGCAGGTGAGCTTCTACTTCGGAAAGACAAAGTCACACAGGGAAGGAGCGAGCAAGCCCTCCTTTGCCTTGTGCTTGGGTAGAAGCCCATCTGATGGATGCCAGTTTACTGTTATGTACTACTTGGAAAAGAAATCAAATCTCAGGCTTAACTGTGCTTCAAGTGCTACCTGCTTCTGACACCTTCAGAAATTCTGCTTTGAGGCAGTAACTGATTCAAAAAGCCTTCTAAGGTTGCTGGTTAGCCTTTCAGCCTGTGTGAAGGCATGGCCACTCTGCCAGTTTGAGCACCTCAAGTCTTTCTGCAGGGCTGGTTGCCTTTCCCACCCCCACTTGAAACCCCTGGCTGCGCTGGTACCGGCAGGGTAGAGTGTGGCACAGCACCTAGCCACGGCGTTGCCCCAGAGTGGTTCTTACATCCGTACCTGAGGAGCATAGGGGTGTGCTTGTTAGAGTCACAATTCCCAGGGTGTCACCTCTGCAGATTCTGATTGTCGGTCCCAGGACTCTTTTACCAAATGCTCCAGGGGCTCTGATCCTGTGTGCTTAGAAAGCCTCGAAGCAGGTGATGGTGAGAGTGGAGCCAAGCAGTCTCGGCCTCTAGGGAGGACACTACCCTTGTTCCTTGAGCCTGTGCTACCAGCAGATCAATCCTGGGAATTGACTGCTGATGCTCACCCGAGGTGACCATCCTTTCAGGGCCTGGGTCCCATGTGCTCACCTGCGAAGGGACAAATGAAGAAGGGTGTGTGGTGTCTCAGGCCTGTGATCTCTTTAGGAGGTCAAGGCAGGAGGACTGCATGGGGCCAGGAGTTTGAGCAACAGAGTGAGACCCTATCTCTAAAATTTCAAAAAAAAAACAAAAACTGAGCACAAAGGATCATTTCAGAAAAACTTTTATTGTAAATTCTATTCTGCATATTGATTTTTGAGAAAAAAACACTGGAAATGCAGCTTCCTGAGAAAAGGAATGCAAATGACAGACACATTTTAGTTGCAATAAAGAACAAAATATAGTCAATCAGCATTTTAAGTCACAGTCATTTAGGCAAGGTACATCACAGATAAAGGGTGTGATCTTGTAGGAGGTTCATTAAAAAAAGAGTGTTTCCTCCCTAAAAAAGCATTATTTGGTATGATCATAGGTGGATACCAGGTGTGACTCCTGAGCACCATCTCTACTAGTGGAGGGCCGGTCAGCAGGCTGACAGTGGGGAAGGGAGGCTGCAAGGCCAGGTCCTCAGGCCTGCTGGGTCTTCCTGACTGGCTCTACTTGGGTCCAGAGAAGGGAGTAAAGGCCTTGTCCCGGCCTGCCATGCAGGCTTCAATTTCATCCACGGTGCGGGGCACGCAGGTCAGCAGCTCCATGCCACTGTCAGTCACCACCACGTCCTCCTCGATGCGGACCTGGGTCAGGCAGAGACATTCATAACTACAGAGCTGGCTTCCTGTGTGAGGACAGAGGGTCAGACCTGCTCCAGCTGACCCCAACACTGAGAGGAGCTCTCCCTGAGCAGTGGATGATACTCCAGAGATGGAGGGGCTTGTCTCAAAGGCTCCTCCCACAGGGCCATCTGCTCCTGTCACCTGTTAACTCTGTCCTGGCCAGTGGAAGGAGCCCTAAGCAGGCAGGGGTTTTGCAGAATCTGTCTCCTCCCACTGAGGGCCGAAGAACCTGTCAGGTGACAGCCACAGGAGGGGCAAGCCAGGCCCTTCTCCAGTGAGGCAGTCAAGACTGTCCCTCCTCCCAGGAGGGCCCCTGAACAGACACAGGTGGTGAGCAGCTGCAGTGGGGTGGCAGATGTTATGGGAGCAGGAGTTCGGGGCCCTGGGGCACTTACCCCACCAAACCCGCGGAAGCGCTGCAGGACCTCACGGTTAAAGAAGCAGGCACGGGCTGGGTCAGCCAGGGCCTCGTCCAGGAGGTGGTCGATGAAGTAGATGCCCGGTTCCACTGTGAGTACCATGCCTGGTTCCAGGTGGCGTGCGGTACGCAGGCTGCGCAGGCCAGGCTCGTCCACACGCTCCACACCCTGCAAGGAGAGGTAGGGAGGGGGGACCCAGCTGATGGCTCCAGGGCTGGCCACTGGCACCACCGCCTCATCAGGGAACAGATGGGCAGCTGAGGGCCAGCTTCAGCCTACAGTGCTGGGCCACGGCACTTCTGGTACAACTCTCTGCACATAGCCCCAGGTTTTGAGTGTCCCTGGCCATGTGCTGCCCTTGGAACTGCCTCCACGAGAGTCCTGTGGACACCCCTGTGCACAAACCAGGCACACTGCCCAGACAGTCCTTTTGGGCAGGCAGAGTGTATGGCTGCCCTCACCCAGGCCCTTCTCCCAGCCAGGGGCCATGGCAGCAGCCAAACCACTGAAGCCAAAAAAGCTCTTAAGGATGCTGCGAGGCCTCCTGGGCTGCATCTTTCTTTCTAGCCCACTCCTTCCAGGCAGTTCAAGTGGAAACAGCCCCAGAAGTATGGGTCCCAGGTTTTCCATGTGACTGTCCAGGAAGAGGGACAGGTACGGTTATCAGGATGGGCCTGCTAGCACCAGTGTGTACCTGTGCAAACACGTGCCTCTATGTGTGCGGCCTGGGGTGTGGCTCCCAGAGGAACACACTAGGCCCCTCCGCTGAACCCTGGGAAACAACCCCCAGTCTTTGGGGAGGAATGAGTGACAGTGAGCTGCTCCCTGAGAAGCCCCTGTCCCCACTTGCCCTCCAGCACACATCAGCCTGAGTCTGCCCGCTGGTACAGGCACAGCAGGTGGGGCTGGGGACAACGCACCAGAGTTCCTGTCTTGCCCTGGGTACCTATCTGGCCTGCAGCCAGGGCCCCGGAGCGAGGGGCCATCATGTAGCCCTTTTGGTCAGGATCTGAGCTTGCCCTCCCTGCTCCCCTGGGAAGCTGAGCTGTTGGAGACAGAGCTGTCATTTCTGACTGTTTGGGGGCCAAGAACATCAGACTTCAATTAGTGGTTCATGTAAGGTAACCAGAGACAGGCTGGCTCAGCCTCTGAGGCTGGGCATAACAGGAAGGGCAGTGACTGTGACTCCCCAATGGCAGGGACAGCCACCCTGACCTGGTCTGAGCAGGCCGGATTGGAGGTGGAGGCCTCAAGGCACCACAATCCCTGTGGGTAATGCTGTAGGCACAGGCACCTGACTGGTGGGGTTCCTCACCCATGACACTTTGATCAGGGCCACAGACCTGGAAGCTAGGCAGGAGGGCAGGGTGCCCCAGGCAGAGGACCTTGCCTGAATTGATGGTCCCTGTGCTCAGGTGAGATGCCATGGGGCATCAGTCCTGTTCACAAGCTGCTTGTTGGAGTTGGGAGTCTGGGGCTTTCTGCTCCAGGATGTATGTTCCTGCTCTCATCATCCGACGGCTCTGCCTGTCCCAGGCATCCTCTGCCTGCCCCTTCACTTCACACTCCATGCTATGCACCCGTCTCCTCCTCTCCACCCCAGGCTGTCAAAGCCAGGGGCCTGGTGAAGGCGAAGGTGTGACAAGGTCAGGCCTTCTCCCCACTCAGCCCTGTCACCAGAGATTAGGTTCCAGGCCAAGCTGCCCCGTGGGCGTGCAGCAGAGGGGCAGGGTTGTGGAAGACGGAGAGATGTGCCTTCCTCCACTCAGAAATCCTCAGGACCACCACTCACACTGGGGTGGGTGAGACTGGGGGTGACGCAGGGGCCACTAAGGATGTGCGGCAGGGAGGCAGGGTTGTAGGGCACAGACAGATGTGTTTTCTTACACACAAAAGTCCTCAGGACCACCACTCACACTGGGGTGGGCGAGACTGGGGGGGATGCCATGGGTCACCGACTACAGTCACCCTTGAGTGTTAGCTCTTGGGGTCTGCCCTGGGGGACCCGCCGAGGAAAGTGCAGGCTGGTGGAGAGCAGGAGCCCGAGCCCTGAGTCCTCCTGTCCCAGGACTGGCAGCCTTGTGAAGGTGGGGAAGGGTCTGCCCTCCTGGCCCTCACCCAGCCCTGCCTGGGCACAGGGCTCCACAAGGCCTCAACTTTTACTAGGCTGTGAGCAGAGGAGACCCAGATGTCTGAGGGCCTGGAATGAAATAAATGACTTTTATAGGAAAGCCATATTTTTTTCTACAATGTTTATCTGTCAGAAGAATAGACTCTGAGTACAAAGGACGGCTTACTGGAAAAGATGAAAATAGTTTGCTGCCAATTTTCTCTGGTGGAAAAAAAAGTGCTTTGGCGACTAATGAATAACGAACCTCAGCTAACAATGTCTGGAAGCCCTGTTCTTGGCTCCCTGAAAACAATGGGATGAATAGAAATTAGGAAATTAAAACTGATTTTGTTTCTCCAAATTTAACTGTTTACACTTGAGGAAAAAATAATTGAATAATAATGCTTCTCTTAAGCAATCCCCCCACCCCCCCAACCCCAATCTCTTTAGTGCTTTCAAAATACCCTACAGCCAAGAGGCCAAGCCTGTCTTGGCTAACTGACTGGTGGGCCCCAGGGCGTGCACCGATTGCATAATCAGCCCCCTGCACTGTGGGCAGCTGGCCAGGCGGCAGGGACGGGCTTACCCCACACGCCCGGCCCGGCCCAGAAATGCCGCAGCCACCTGCCTGCTAGGGCCTCCCTTCAGCACCCTCTGGGTGGTCCTCTGAGGGCTGGTGGTAGGTCAGGGAGGAGCCTTTTCTGGAGATGGCCCCCAAGCCTCCCTCTCCTGCCAAGGGTCCCGATGGTGCCTAAACATGGGTGGCTGCGGGGCCACAGGTGTGTTGCTCAGCAGCCTGGCAGCATAGGGTGCATCAGTGCGGGAGTGGGCCAGGGGCAGTCACCAGGTAGGGGTCTTGCCACCCTGGTCAGAGAGAAACCAAATGCAGGAGCACAGGAGGGGTGCAGGGCAACTCCGTCACAAAGCCTGGCTTCTGCCCTGTGTCCTGCGGGACCTCCTGGGCTGTACCATCTACCACCCCCTGGGTGGGGCCCTGCATACAGAAGATTCCACCTCTGCACCCGCACCCTGTGGACAGGCCACTAGAGGGGGAAGGCTCATGGGCCACCCCTGCCTTGCACAGGCCCTCTCGAGGGTCCTCCCTCACCCTTCCTGGTATCCCAGGGAGCTGGGGGCCCCGTCACTCTGTGGCACCAGCCCTGGCTGCCTCCCAGAGCCCTGCCCCACTGTGGGGTGGCCGGGCTCAGTGACAGCCCACAGGCAGGCCACCCTGGCTGCTGCGTCCACACTGACCTCTGGATAGCCTCCCACGTCGTGCACATCGATGCCCAGGAAGTGGCCGAGCCCGTGAGGCATGAACACGGCTCCCAGGTGGGCCTGGGCCATGGCCTCCACGCTGCCGCTCAGGATGCCGATACGGGTCAGCTCCTCCAGGTGGATGCGGTCGGCTAGACGGTGCATGTCTGGCCACCAGACACCTGTGGTGAGCCACAGAGGCTTCAGTGAGCCATGGAGGCCAGCAGCCAGCTCACTGGCAGCCCTGCTGGGACCCTCTGAGCCAGGAGCATGATGGATGCAAAGCCCCCACATGGCTGAGGCAGGAGGGTCTGGGGGGAGGGGACTGGGGATGTGGGCCAAGGTGGCCCTCTGTGCGGGGCTTTCGTAGCCAAAGCTCTGGACCTGGGACCCCTTCCTGTCTTTTCATTTTGCCCTCGGGCTCAGGTTCCTGTCACCTGTCTACTCTAGGCCATGGTGTGTCCACCTGGATGGCATGTGCTCCTGGGGCCAGGGCAGCCTCACTAGATCCCTGAACATCAGGTCAAAAGCGAGTCTCCCCAGCAGCAAGCATGGGGCTCAGGTCCAAACCCTGCCCCAAAGCTTCCGGCCTGGGTTTTGCTGCTGTGGGGGAAAGGGGAAGGGTGGCTGGAGGAGGGGGCACATATCCCAGAAGGGGGCGAATTACCCGGAGCTGCTACACTGTGGGGAGCAAAGGTTTCTGGGGTGAAGGTGCGGCTGGCAGGAACCTGCACCCCGCCCTCTAATAGCACCAGGAGCCAGGCGGCCATCTCCACAGGAGCCGGGAGCCCCAGCTGCTCATCAAACTCATCTTTGTTCCATGTTTCTGGGACAAAGGTCACCGTCTCCCAAGCAGAGCTTCAGGGGCCACACAGGCTGTGTGAAGCTTGGGCTGGGCCCCGCAGGTAAAGGGTGCCCTTGGGGGCTGTGAGAAGGCATATGGAAAGTGCTACCTGCACAGTGCCTCGCCTGGCACCAGGGAGTGCCCTGTCCTCTCTGGGCTGTGGAATCCCTGGCTTCCAGCACCACCTCTGGACTCACACAGCACCAGAAAGGGCCCTCGGATGGTGAAGCATCCTGACACTATGCAGCTGAATTTGCACGCGCTGTGTCCTCAGGACACCTGGACAGGTGGGCAGGGTGAGGGCCCAAATCACTGTGCCATGCTGGCAAAGTTCAGCCTCTGGCCCCCAGAGGCCTCCCTGCCACGTCCTACCTGGGCTCAGATCCAGAACCTGCCTACACGGAGCCCCACCTGGTGCTCCACAATGTGATAAACCCTGCACTGGCGAGGGCCAGGCCCAAGGCTCAGAGCTCTGAACCACTGCTGCTGGCACAGGGTAGACAATGAGCTGTCAGGGGTGACCGGGGATAAGAACCTTCCCTGGGATGCAGGCCATCACCCCTTACACACCAGGCACCAGTCCCCCACACTGAGGCCTCCTCCCTGTAGAAGGACACTCCGCAGTTGGGGTCCTGAGCTAGCTGGAAGAGCAGGACATTGTGGAGGTGGTAGGGCTGTGGCCTGGCCAAGTCACAGGGCAGTGCTAACCCAGGGCCTCAGGGAGGCAGGGGGTGGCAGAAAACAGCAGACCTACCCACCCACACCCTACATAGAGAAGGTGGGAGAGAGGCAGGAGGAGGGAGAGAGGCAGGTTGAAAGCAGAGAGGTGGGAGGGAGAGAGATTGTCCCTGGAGCCCAACACCCTGAGGTGTCTGGCTACAATGATGCAACCTGTAGGGAAAGCCTGCGCAGGCCTGGGGCACCTCTGGGGCCACTGCCTTGTGTCTGCGGCAGTCCTGGGCGTACACACCTGGGCTGGCCCAGTCCATAGCCCTGATTGCAAAGTCAGGGTGGGGTTTTCCTCTGATGCAGCAGCAAACTCCGCCCCTGTGAGCCTCAGATGTCATGTCTGTCAAACAGCCACAACACTCTCCCCAGCAATCTGGCCCCAGTCTTCCTGGCATGTCTCGGGGGCAGCACCCCCAACAGTGGCAATACCTCTTTCTCCAGTACCTGCGACCAGACGCTTGTTCCAAATTTTTTCAAAGAAAGGGCTCAGACCAGTCTGAGTGATGTCCCACTGCTTCTGTCTCAGACCCTTGTCCCCCCCCACCCCCCCGCCAGCTCCACAGCATCCTCCAGAGGCCTGGCCCTCCTGTCCCAGAAACACCTGGGGGCTTTCCAAGCTGGCTTTTTGCAGCTGCTGTGCCAGCCTGGGCCTGTGACACCTCACCTGTAGTCCCAGCATAGAAGTCAGCACCTCCTGGGAAAGCCCTTGCTGTCACTCTCCCCACTGTCCAGATCACTCTGTCCTTGCACTTTTCAGTCTGAAACTGTCTCCCAGACAGAAACTGCTGCAATGGTCCTTGCATGACCCCACTAGAAGAGCAATTTCCTGAGGGTGCCCACCGGGCCTAGCACAGGGTGAGTGCCCCTCAGTTCTTCTGAGGCTTGGGTCCCAAATGGCCCCCAAATAGTCAGCAGAGGTGGCTGCTGGCAGCATGGCATGTGAGGCCCAGAGGCCTCCTGCGCTGTGGCTCACACCCTGACCCTACCTCAGCCCATTTCTCTTGGATGGAGGCCCTTCCCGGCCGCTAAAGGGAAGCCCCAGGAAATGCAGCCTCCTTCCAACCTGGCTAATTCCACTCATGGGGCTGCGGTCTTGGCTTGGCCTCAGGGGAGGGTGGGAATCAGGTATAAATCATGCTCTGTGGTGGCCCCTCATGGGGGCCGGCATGGCGCTTGCCAGGATGTGCCGGCCCAGGCGGCCCCCATGGCGCCGCTGGTCTTCCTCGCCCGTGCACCCTCAGGGAAGGCCTTGCACACAGCTCTCTTGGCTGGGAGCAGGGAGTTTCTGCCTGTGTGTGGTTAGGGTTGTGACAGTGATTAAACTTCTAGCAACTTGGCCCCAGTGTCTGGCCCGGATGGTGGTTACGACACCCACGGCCTGGGCGGGGGCCCCCGCAGTATGTGAAGGTTACTGTCCATGGGCTAGGCTGGTGGGGTGGGCACACACTCTGGGGCCTCCCCGCCAGCCTGGGCCCGCCCTGAGTTCCAGGCTTGCCCACCCTGGCTGCCTAGGACACTGCAGAGCCCTTTGGTCCCAGCCAGAAGGCACCACTGGCCCCCAAGCCAGGCCACACTGGGATGTACATGGCAGAGGCCATTGTCAGCTGCCCTGCACTCTCTCCTACCACAGCAAAACCCAAATCTTGTCCTGGTTCCCCAGAAACCTATCTCCTGGAGCCCTGCCAGCCTCCTCCCCTGTCCTGGATCCTTGCACTACTGGGATGCCAGGGACATCTCTTCAGAATGGGGCAGACCAGGGAAAAGCCTAGGTCCTCAGACTGGCCTGGTCTCTGGCCTCATCCCTCACCCAATGTGGGATGGGGTGGCCTGACCAGGCCACTGGTCCTGAAAGCTGGTGTTCCTACCTCTTTTCCTTAGCTGGGGCCATCCCTCCCATGGGCCTGTGTTGAGGTTCCTCCTCCAGGAATCCCTCAGACTGCTCCCTCGCCAGTTCCTAGAACTTGCCCTCCATGGTGGGGCATGGAAGGGCACAGTGGCACAATTGGGCTCTGCTCCAGGCCTGGCACACGGAGGGTGCTTGATAAACGTGCAGAGTGGAAACCCTGGCCTCCTTCACGGCTCACTCATGGTCACTGCCATGCCCCCAGCCGCCCTGTGTGCTCAGACCCCAGGGAAGATAGGGGAGCCTTTGGGTTAGTACCTCCCACATGAAACTGCTAGGCTCAAAGAAACACTAGCCTCCTGGTGCCCAGGCCCTAGAGGTGTCCGGAGGAGCCCATCTGGGCCTCCCAGGCAGTACCCTCTCCTGCTGGCCTGGCATACCGGGTAGGGCAGCCCCTCAGAGCCTCAGCAGCAGCCATCACACCCTTGAGGACTCCTGACCAGAGCATGATAGTCCCAGGGGGTTCTCAGGCCAGAGCCAAAGGGGAAGACAGCAATGGGCCTTGCGTGTTGCATCATCAGGGCCACTTTCACACACACAGTCATGGCCCTCCAGGAATGCACCACCAGTGAGCCAGCCCCAAGGAGGACTCAAGGCCTCCAGCTCACATGGCCCTGCACTGGTGTGGGTAGACCCCATCTAGTACCAGAATGTCTGGGGACCTGCTTACCCTGCCCAAGAGCAGGGGTGGTGTGGCCCAGCTGACTGCTTGGAGCACACTCCTCAGGGTCCCTCCCCCCCATGCCCTGGCAGAGAGCCCTCAGGGAGTACACCGGGAACCAGCACACCATCACACCCTTGCAGGAGAGGAAGGTGCTATGCCCATGCCAGAGCGTCTGCACCATCCTGGTCCCTGACAGGGAAGGTGCCTGTGGGGCAGGCTGCCGCCAGGTCCCCTCCACCATGGTCTCTCCCACCTGTGTCCATGCCACCTCTGAGGAGGTAGTCTGATGAGAAGTCTAGCCTTGCGGCCCTGGCCCCAGCTGAGAGGGGAACAAAGCTGGCAAAGGTGCCCGTGGGCTACAGGAGACACAAGCCAGGTCATCTGGAGTTGGAGCTCCTGCGTCCCCTCCTGTCCAGTCATCCCACAGATCTGCCTGTTCTGGGGATGGCAGCACTTTCTGTCACTGACAGCCCCTCCTCTGACTTCCCATAAGCAGGGGCCAGGGACAGAACCAGGAGCTGGAGGGAGGGGGTCGTGCATGGAGTGATGGCAATGTCATCTTCTAGCGTGGAACACAGTTGCCTGTGCAGACCATGATGGGGGCAGGGCCATAGTGCTTGCGGCCATGGAGAGGCCAGGGAGAGTGCAGGACAGAGGCAAGAGTGGCAGTGAGGGGCAGCAGCAGCACAGGGCAAGGGAAGCCAGGTGGGCGGGAGACAAGGAGGGGCAGGGAGACGCATGGTGTGCTGGGAGCTGGATCAGACTGCAAGATTCCCATAGGTGACAACCCTATGACCTAGTGCTGAGGTCCGACTGGGACCCCTGGTGCCTGGAGGTCCAGCAAGGCTACGAGACCAGCGCCGCTGTGCTGTTCACAGGGGTGGCATCACGGCCCTCCCCAGTGTCCTGTCCTCTCTTGTCCCCTCAGGACAGCTGGGGGCCCCTGAGACAGGGCGGGCTGCTTTGCAGCAGAAGCCTCAGTGAGCTACCACCCCAGTCTCCCATGGGCTGCATCCTCCTGGGTGCTACAGCGGCGCCTGGCCTGGCCACACGTACATGGACTCCTGACCGCCAGTGTCCCCTGCCTGTACAAGCTCAGGGCTCCCTCCTCTGGCCCCAGGATGAGGGCCCAGGCCTGCATTCCTCAGCCCCCCTGGGGTCACATGTGCCGGGACCCGCATACATTCTGATGGTTCATTCCTGCCTCTCCTGTGGGCATCGCTGTGTGACTTCCTGCTTGTCTTTATTTACTCTTCCCTGGAAGGTCACAGGAAGCAGTCGGGCAGTCTCGGTGGGGTGTTTATCTTGGCCCAGGAGCTGAACCCACAAACCAGGGGCACTTCTGCTGGGACAGGGCAGCGAGTGACCTGGTCATGGCCTCCTTGATGCTATGGAGAGGCGACCCACCCCCACGTGCACAGCAGTTCTGTGGCACAGGCCCACCAGGCTGTGTCACCCAGACGGGGTCTGGCTCTGCCATGCATCCCACTGTCGAGAATGGGTCCTGCTGGGGGTTTGCTCTATCCCCTCACACAAGGGCTCAGGACCCCATTGAGGGCTTGGTCGGTGCTAGGCAGAAAAGCCCCATGTGCACAGCAGGGCCTGTGGGAGGACCTGCCTCACAGGCTCTGTGGAGATCAGCTCTGTGGGGCATGACTTGTTCGCCTCAGCCACACTTGGGAGGCCTGAGGCCTTGTGTCTGCCCCAAAGTCAGGCCCGGCCAGGGCACCCCATAGGACAGGAGAGCAGGTGAGTGCTGGGACCTAGCCCTGCACCTTCCTTAGGTGCCAGGTGGGCCCTGGCCAGGACACTAACTGTGGTGGGGCCCCAGTAGGCCTTCCTGTGGGCAGGGGCAGGTGGGACCCAGCCCAGGCTCAGCTATTCCCTAGTCTCAGCACAGGGCCAGGGTAAAAGGACAACATCTTTCCAAACCCCATGCACTGCACGTCCTGCCAACTACCCCCTCCTGCCCTGCCTCCAATCCTCCATCCATTTCTCCCATGGCCTGACATGGGCTTGGGTCCAGGTTGGGATGCTGGCCCCTCCCTGGCAGCCGAGCTCGGCTTCCACTGCTAGGGGCATCAACCCTTCCAGCCTGGGGCTCTGACTCCTGGACATACATATTTCACAACTGCTTGTGGATGTCTGAAGGTAAAGGGGACATGGTCTGCTCAGCCTGCACAGTGACAGAACCCCTCCCCCCCAGCACAGCTCCAGCAGGGAGCACGGTGAGGCCAGCCCACCCTCTGAGGCTGTGCCCAGTGGAGGGCCCCTGGCAGAGAAGCTGTGCTTATAAACTTGTGGCATGACTCCCACCAGGGCTGGCTGGGTCTGAGTCACTGCCCCACTAAATGACTGATGGCATTCAAACCAAGTGACAAATTCTCACCCTAGTATCTAGTAAAGGAGGAGGAGATGCACCCTTCCTCAGGAAGCTGGATTTCACAGCTTACAGGTGGTGTACTCCCAGATTTAAAGGTCAAAAAGAACATGAGTGGACACGATGTGGTGGCTTGTGCCTGTAATCCTAGCACACTGGAGGCCAAGGCCTGTAGATTGCTTGAGCTCAGAAGTTTGAGACCCCTTCTCTACTAAAAACAGAAAAACTAGCTAGGCTCTGTGGTAGGCACTGTAGTCCCAGATACTCAGGAGGCTGAGGTAGGAGGATTGCTTGAGCCCAGGAGTTTAAGGTTTCTGTGAGCTGTGATCCCACTCCAGGGGCACAGAGTGAAAACACTATCTCAAAAACAAAAACAAACAGGGGAACTGGGCAAGCTCTCTCCCCATCCCTCCCTGCACCTCCTTGGTGGACCTCAGAGCTCACAGATTCCACTCTTACTGCCCTTCGCACTCAAGGGACACTGTTTTGTCCCCTTTAGCTGTCTGTCCTGGGTTTCCCTGTCTGAATACTTAGAGGCAGGTGTTGATTCTTAAGCAAACAATTCAGTCTAAGATGCTGTTTGCTTCTGCAACCGCTAAACTATGCGAGTCCAATCAATGCTGCTGAACCACCATGACCTTATTTACTTTTCCATCTTCATTTTGGGGCGTATCTGAGTCCCCTGTGCCTGGACCCATTTGCTATCAAGCTCTGATCCTGTTGGTCAACTGAGGGTGGGTGTGAGACTGGGGGGTGGGGGTGGGCGCAGCTTCCCTCCCTGGCTCCTCAGCCTCTGGCAAGGGGTCTTGGGGCTGGACTGGGGCCATCTGGACAGCCTGCCCACCCTTTACCTCCTCTGAAAGCGACAGTTGCCGAGACTCCCCCTGGCCCAGTGACTATGGCCGTAACTCATCCCAATAACGCCACGGGGCCACAGGGGACTGTTTGGCCAGTCGCTGAGCCATCAAGTTCTGGGCCCACAAGAAGCCACATCCTGGCACGTTTACAGTTCTGGGCCCAGGATCTGTTTCTTTCCCTGAACACTGAACACGGGACGGCTCGGCTGCCATCAGCTCTCCGCTGGCCCTTAACACATGGCCCTTGGACGCCTGACCAGAGGCCAGTGTGCAGAGTTGGCCAAACCCACCCCAAGTTGACTCTGCAGGGGGCAGACCAGGCTGGGCCAGGCCTCTCTGTTTGGGGCCTGCATGCCCCACCCTGACGCTGTGCTCCATAGGGGCCCCAGTGTGTGCAGCTCTCCTGGGGCTGGTGGAGGATGCCTGGGGTTCCCCCACACTGGAGGAAGCCCACCTGCCTCTGAGGACACCTGCACAGCCAGGGGTGGGTGATGCTAAGTGAGGGCAGGTGGCTGCAGGGGCCTGTGGGCTGCGCTGTGACCAGAGCCCTGCCAACATGAGGTGCTCTCTGACCTTGACCCTTGAGGAAGGACCCTGGCTGAAGAGGAGGCTGGTGCTCACTCATGCCCACCGCTTCCCAGCTGCCCTAGCTCCAGCCTCACCCCAGACAGGCTTTACTCACTTCTGAATTTGTGGGGGCACCAAATAACCTAACTTGGCTGGAGACCACTCTATTGCCTCCAATCAAAGATGCAGACCCCCAGGCACCCGGTGCGTGTCGGGGACTGGTCAGGCCAGGACGGAGCAGGAGGCAGGGAAAACCCATCCACACTCCCGATCATAGCCAGGTGGCAAACAGACCTTAGTGATGACCCAGGAGCCTGCATGTCCACAGATGGCCACTGGCTGGGGGGCCAGGGCTAGGGAATCCAAAGACTGAAGCCCTGGAGGTCTGAAGTGTAAACACAAGGCCACATCCCTCAATTCTCCCCTCCAGGGAAAGGTGACAAGTCAGGGTCCTCCTGTTGCTGGGAGGCAGAAAAGGCCAACCAAACACCAGAGCTGGGGTCTGGTCCTACAGGCGCTAGGTCCCACCCTCCCAGGGCCACAGAGGCCTCAGGGCTCACCAGGCAGGAGGAATGGGGGCAGCAGGAAGCTCCCAGAAGGAACCATAGCTGGCCTTGCTGGGGGTGCTGGGGGGTGGGGGAGATGCTGGCTCCTTCCCAAGGACTTCTGTCCACCCTGCTGGAACCCAACCACCAAGGGCACACCAGGGGGGCGTGTGTAGGCTGCCCAGGGTCTGGAGAGTCCTGGGGAGACCGTATAGTGAAGGCTGGGATGGGGGCAGGCCCAGGGTTGGCTGTGTGGAGACAGAAGCCCCGGGCCTGGGCAGCAACCGTGTCCACAGCAGAGCAACGCTGTGTGCAGGTGGCCCCGTGGGCGCTTCACACAGCCTAACTCATCTTCACAAGCGCCACCTTCCCAATTACAGATGAGCAAACAGCCACCCAGAGGAAGAGCTTCCCAGCCAAGGTCACAGAGCACCCAGTGGGGCTTGAACCTGCTCCAATGTCTAAGCAGATGCCAGCGTCTGGAGCACACCGCGCCCTCCCCAGAGAGGACTCTGCTTCAGGACAAGGACACACATCATTCCATTGCCCAGTGGGGGCGGGAATGTGCAGTCATCAGCCTGTTTCCCAGGAGTGACCCTGGAGACCTGACAACACCTGGCAATCTTACTGGCCCAGCAAGAGGCAGGTAGTTTCAAGCCACAGAATGCAGGGTCCATTTCAGGGGCAGGGGTTGCCTGCCACATAGCTGCCCCCATGCCTCCTACGAGGCCCCACTCATCCTGGTGCTCACCTGGCTTCATGGCGCTCATGACGGCCCGGCAGCTGCGCAGCACCGCCTCGTAGATGGCCTTCTGGTCTGCGGTGAACTTGCCATTGGCAGGAAAGGAGCAGGTGATATCAGAAGCAAAGCAGTAATACTCACCGCCCATGTCAAAGAGGCTGTGGGGAGAGGAGGACATGAGCAGGGGCACCCAGCGCTCTCCCCAGGATGGGCAGGGAGCACCTAGTGCCCTCCTTTCCCACTCTGCCCTGGATGGGCGGGGGGCACCCAGCGCCCTCCCTCCCCACACTCTGCCCTGGATGGGTGGGGGGGGGTACCCAGGCGCCCTCCCTTCCCACACTCTGCCCTGGATGGGCAGGGCATCCAGGCGCCCTCCCCTGCCATACTCTGCCCTGGATGGGCGGGGGGGGGGCACCCAGCGCCCTCCCTCTCCACACACTGCCCTGGATGGGCAGGGGGCACCCAGCGCCCTCCCTCTCCACACACTGCCCTGGATGGGCGGGGGGCACCCAGCGCCCTCCCTCTCCACACTCTGCCCTGGATGGCAGGGTGCTGCAGCACCCCTCTCATGATGGGGCCACTGTAGGCAGCTCCTACCCGGGTGTCTCCCACGAGTGCGTGAGCAGCAAAGCAGTCTAGACAGCCCAGAGCCATCCTGCGAGACTTCTGTCCCCAGCAAGAAAGGGGTATAGGCTCAGCCTGCACTGGGAGGGCTGAGGGGACTGGGCAGAGGACCCCTGTTCCTCAGGGCCTGGCTTTCATAGGCCCAGTTGTGAGGACTCCCTTGGAGAACTAAGCCAACACAGCAATGTCCCCAGATCCCCACCAGCATCTGGTCTCCATCCAGGCATCCCTGCACCCTCTCCTAGGTCCACCTGCACTCAGCAGAACTGATGCGCCGCCCACAGGGGCAGGTGCCTCGGGAGTGGGCACCTGAGTGGAAACTGCTGGCAGCTGCAGGGCCCCTGGCTGGGGGAAGGCACCCCACGCTGTCACTCCTTACGCAGGGAGGGGACAGATTTGCCCAGCCAGAGCCTGAGTGGTGGGAAGGGAAGGATTGTCAAAAGATGGCTTCGTGTCCAGCAGAGCTTTCCTGGGGCCAACAGCCACCTTGTCCCAGGACCCAGGCTGGTGTTGCTGCCTGACCCCCATCTCCCTGTCTGTGGGGCCCCCTGCATGTCCAAGTGACAGATAGGGACAAGAAGAACACAAGACAGGGTATGGAATTCAGGGCAGGTGTGTGGCTGGATAGACAGGAGGGGCCAGGTGGAAGGGCAGGCCTGCTGAGTCAGGAGGACAGCAGCTGGAACTGTCCCTGATGCCCGGTGAACAGGGCCCCTGGTGCAGCGGGGAAGGAGCATGATTGGTCCCTGCTGTGCTAAGGGCCTCAGGGCCCTTTCTGGTCAAAGGCAGATAAGAAGCCAGTCCTGCTCATATCCCAGGTGGACATGATGTGGGAAGGGCTGCTGGGTCCAGGCCCAGCTCCCAGGATGTCACACAAGCAGGGGTGGAACCTGACAAAGTTGGATGGTACACAGGAGGGGGCCCCCTTTCCATCCTGTCCCCCTTGCTGCTGGCAGCAAAGAGCAGGACCCCACCAGCCTGTCCAGCTCCTCCATAGGGTCATGATGCCGAATGTGACCGAATTGGCTTAGTCATGGGTCCAGCCTTGGGTACAGGCTCCCACTATAGTTCAGGGCCAGGAGATCACAGAGCCAGGTGGTACCCAGGTGGTGTGAACTGCCCTCTTGGACTGGACAGGCCCCACTCTGCTGGGGTCTGGCTTCATCCCTGATCTCCTGTGGGGGGGACCTGTAGCCACACAGATTCTGGCCGATCTGTGAGGTAGGGCAGGGCGTGGCTCCCTCCACCAGGCCTCTCCTCTGGTCAAAACAGCTGCCCAACAAACTCCTCAGAAGCAGCCTGTGTGCCTGCCTTTGGGGACACTCTCCTAAGGGACATAGTGGGGGACCCTGGCCCTGTGTATCATAGCATGACCAGTGGCAACAGCCACCTCACAGACTCAAATGTTTGAAGGGACAGTGGAGTGTCCGGACTCTTAGACACATTGCTGGAATCCAAAGTCCCCAACCGGGTACCTGGTAATCTCCTGTCTTTTTCTGATTGCAAAAGCCCAGAAACAGTGTCAACAGTGCAAAAAGCACCAGATAACACCTCAGGTGATTCTCAGGGCTGGGGAAGAGGCCCCGCCACCCCAGCATGACAGGGAGCTGCGTGTTGGGTCAAAGTCACAGGCTTCTTCTGCCTCCTGCCCCCAGAAAAGGCTGAGAGGGTCCTGGCTGTCCTCCCAAGCCCAGTGTGTGAGGACAATGGAATGGAGAGAGGCCCTAAGCAGGCTCCCCCCCCCCATCTCCTGCTCTCTAGGAGGTGGATGATGCAATGGGCTGTCTGTGCCAACAGCTGCCTATTGGTTTACTGTGCATGGGGCACACCTGGGCCCTAAACCAAAGGGAAGTGAGGCTTGGAGCACTGGTAAAGCCCTGAGTCAGAGGGGTGAGCAACTCAAAGCCCCATGATGGGTCTCCTGTCCTGGCTCCAGCACTTCAAGGCCTCAGTTTTCCCATCTGTAAAATGGGGACACCACCACTGTCGCAAGCCTGTATCCTCTGGGGCCAGCACGCTGCGTGGGAAAGCAGCGCGTTTTTGTTTTCATTTGGGATCCCCACATTCCACAAAGGCAGAATGGCTTGTGGTTTGTTGGTTTTAGACATCCAAGCCTGGCCTGGGCGGGCGGGTGGGTGGGCAGGCAGGGCAGAGCTAGGAGTACAAGAGACACAGATTCCTCGAGGGGAGACCTGCAGCAGTACCCCCAGGCAGAAAGAAAGCTTTACTGGATTGTGCTGATGGAAAAGAAAAGCAGAAACTGAACTATTTAGAAAAAAAAAAAAAAACAACAACCAACCAGGAAGCCCACAGGAATACAAAATGGACCCACAAAATGCTGGGTCATCTAGAAGGGTGCAGACGAGACTCTTCTGTGTAACCCAGACTCCAACCAAGTTCTCCAAACCCATGTCAATGAAACAAAGAGCCTGGGGTGGTGGGTGCCTGGATGCCCTCAGCCAGCCTGGCTATATCTTCCAGATTCTAGAAGACTTCAGTTGTGGGTTTTGTTCTTTTTAAATCATCTGCTTTTTGGAGCAGGAAGTATACACCCCGCCAGCCAGCTCCGTCCTGCCCAGCGGCCCTCAGGCACGGGGCTGAAGGCTATTTTCGGGCTCCTCTCAGTTCCCTATCTTTTTCTGCCTTAAAAAGAAAAAAACACAACAAATCTCCCTCAGAGTTTCTACACACATCAGTTATTCAGATGTGATCCATTCTGGAACGCAGGGATGGAAGCCACTGCTTTTATAAATCATCTCCCTCCACTGCCTCCGAGTCCACTCCATCCGTCCTCTGAATGCGAACTGACAGTGGGGAATTCGGTCATACTTTGGCTTCAGCCGAGAAAGCAGGCTCGCTCTCCTTCCTGGCTGCCTGGGGACACCCACTGGGGACACTGCCATCTTTGCTTGAGTGACTCTGCGTGATAATCTGAGACATCTGGGGAGATATTACACATCTCCAAGCCGTCCACTGGCGCCTCGACCCCCACATGTGCTCAGATGGCTCTGCTTCTGGCTGGGAGAGAGGCTCCATCTTCCTCTGGCTCTTCCCGGCAGCTTCCTGGGCTACCTGCCACCACTGGCCCAACCCAGACCCTCCCCAGGCCCCCCTCAACTCCCTCAGCCCCACTGCAGGGACCAGCCAAGGCCCACACAGCAGAAGGCCTCGAAGACGGTTCGGCCAGTGACCAGCAGCTCAGAAAGGGTTCTGGGGAAGCTGCAGTGTCTCTGTGAGGCCACTTTGTTCTCAGTTTGAGGCTTCACTTTAAGCCCCTGAGCATACGCCATCGCTCTCAGCTGCAGCTCAGTGAAGGTCGATATCTCATGGGTGTGCAGTCATGACTACAGGAGCAGTCATGAAGTGGTCCCAGCCTGCTGTGTCCCTGGCCTGGCCTGGGATTTCTGAGGGGCAGGAAGCTCTCTCTTCCCTTCAGACCTCAGAGTGACATGGGAAGGAAGGCACTTGGCCCCTTTGCCATTTGCCAGCCAGGGTGGCCAGCCCTGGCAGGCAAGGTGATGAGCTTTGGTCTCCCAGCTGCCTGCTCCCACCAGTCCCCCATGGAGGGCCAACCTCCGGATACGGACAGCAGGGGCAAAGGCCATCACTCAGAGCCCTTGAGGACAGCTCCCCCACCGCCAATGCCATAGGCTGACCCACCAAGCGGGGGTGTCCCAAGTGCTTTCCTGGGAATCTTTGTCCCATTCAGCCCAGCCATAGGACAGCCACTCCTGCAGGGCCTGGGCAGACAGGAAGCCGCGGGGACTACCAGCCCACCACACCCCAGCAGCAGCTTCCAGGATCCGGTCCCAGCCATCCCTGGTGCACACAGTAACAAGGGCAGCCATTGTGGTGGCCTTCTGGGTGTCTGGGGGAATCAGCATTATTATTCTGTATGAAGCGGAGAGGTGGGGGATCATGTGGGACCCTGCCTAGGAGGTGGGTGGATCACAGTTGCTGCCACCTCGAGGGCTTGTGGCCATAGAAGCACGTGGAACAAGGGCTGGGCATCAGAGCATTGGCCCTGGCGGGGGAGGGCAGGCTCGGCGTCACGCGCACAGCACATGCTACAGTTCACTTTTTTGGTGACCAGTGTCTCATGACATCCGTGAACACCCGGCTGTCTGGGCTAGTGCTGTTCAAACCACGGGTCATGACATCAACCGACTAGGGTGCAGCCACAGAGCATGAACTACACAGACAGAAAAGGCACGGGAAGGGTGTCTGGGAATGGGGCCCAGCTACACACACGGGGACCAGGTTAGGGTGCTCCTGGCCATGACAGAAGGTGTGGGCAGGTGGTTTACCAGGGCCTGTGCCCTCCTGCCCCATGGGCATGTCCTGGGGACCACAAAGTGCTCATGATAAGGCATCCCTTTGAGGAAACAGCAAGGTGTGTGTGTGTGTGTGTGTGTGTCTGTGTGTGTGTGTGTGTGTGTGTGTAGGTGTCTGGGCTGGGCCCAGCAGCAGGGGACAAGCCCCAGTGGTGACACTTATTCCCTAAAGTTCACCAAGGCATCAGGCAGCAGGTAAAGTGGGACTCGTGGCCCCTCTGCTAGACGGGGAGAAGTCCCCAAGTACAGACTAGCTGCCTCTAGGGGTCATAACGTATAGATGCCGGACAGACTCAGGACAAGCAGCCAACAGGACTGGGCAGAGTTGCTCTATTCCCATCCACAAGGACCAAGAGATGCCAAGGTGGGCGAGTACCCTGCGGCCTGGGTGGCCAGGAGTAGCACACCTGTGATGGAGACAGCGTGGCCAGGGAGGGTTCTGCTGTCACCCAGCTCAGGGGTGCCTCTTTTCACCAGCCAGCCTTTCAGGATGGTCATTGTCAGGGCAGGGAGACAAATGGGAGCCTAGGCCCATGGCAGGAAAGGAAGGGGACAAGGGCGAGCTGGGACAATGGGGTTCTCCTACAACCTTCTGGCTGCCCACCTGCCTCCCTGCCCAGGAGGAGATGCTAATGTAGATATCAGCACCCAGATGAGGCCTGCCCCACTGTCCTGAGACAACACTGCCCTCTTCTGGCCTGTGCTGAAAGGACCACCAGCCATGTCCTGCCTGCAGCCAGGCATTCCAGGCCTAGGGCATTTCTTGCACCCATACTCCAGAAGGTTCTAAGATGGGGCCACAGGTACCACCCCCACCTGATGTGGAGGTGGCAGGTGAGGATGTCCCAGCTGCTTCCCAGATTAGAGCTTTGCACGTCTGCCCCGTGGGGAGAGCTGCATGGCTGGCCCCAGAGCAGGAGTCCAGCATAGGAGTGGGTCCACTGCTTCCCAGTAGATTCCATCGTGGATGGGGCTCACTGGTGCCCACAGGCCACGTGCCTCCCTCCATACCGGGGGATCCGGGGTCCACTGCGGGGCCAGTTATGGAAGGATAGGGCAGTGCATACAGGCTCAATGACCAGCAGCGGGGCAGTAGGTCCCGGCCACATGTGTGCACATGCTCCCCTGCACGGGCTGAATTTACCGGGGGGAGGGGTCTCCTGGGGCCCCCTGCTTAGGAAGGGCCTTCAGCCACCTAAGACACCATCCATCCTTGGTGAACACATGTTAAAAGCATTAACTGGCAAGCCTGCCACTCTCTCTCAGCCCTGTTCTAGGAAGTCTACCTACTCGTCTCAGGAGGGAAACAAGCCTAACTACTGGCTCCTCTGGAACAGGGACTGGTGCTGAGGTTCCTGGTAAACCCCAAGGGCACAGCAAGAGAGGGCCTAACCCAAGCCAGGGGAGGGGACCCTGGGATGTGAAGACACGCACAGGGCTCTCCTCACCTTAGGAGCCATGCAAGGTGGGTGGGGCAGGACCTGGCCCAGAGGAACAGGCAGGGCCCACAGGGCTTGGTATGAGGAACAGCCCTGGAGCTGCACTTCTCAGGTCCTGGCTCGCTAGCTTGACCTGAAGAGCCAGAGAGGGCAACTGACAGGCCATCGTGGCTATGACCGTGGCTCACAGCAGCCAAGGCCTAGCTCCAGGGAAGCTCCTGGCACCACAGGCACAGAGAAGTGGGAGAGGGGCCTAGCCGACCTCCAGCCCTGCCTGGCACATGTGTCACAGAGGACAATTTGGGGGTAGAAAATGCAGGATAGGAAAACCATGCAACTCAGGAGCTGTAGCTGCTGGACGGTGGGCCTTAGGGGCCCACAATGCGGGAAGGAACAGGCCCTGGCCTGCCTGGCTCGGTGATGACAATATCACTGCTGTTGTCACCTGCCAAGGGCCCATGCTGAGCTAGGCACCATGCCTGGCACTTTGCAGGTACGATCCCTGAATCTCAGAGCTGGGTGCCAGGTTACCCTCCATGATGGATGGAACAAACAGAGGCTCTGAGAGGTAGCCACTCTGCTGAGGAGAGGGAAGAGTCAAACTGCATTGTCACACAGCAAGCCTCGTTCAGGGTCCCCATGTGTGAACATGTGTGCACGTGTGGTGCCCATATCTGGGACTATGGAGAGAGGGATAGAAAAGGCAGCCCCCCACACCTCCCCTCTTCTCCAGTACATTCTGACTGTTCTGGACCAGCTCTGACTCCCCAGACAACCCCATTACGTAAAGCTCAAGTATCTGTGGGGCATTTTTACCCTGAAGCCAAAAGGACTGGGACCCAGAGCCTGGAACACACCTGCAGCTCTGGGAGGTGCTCGGCTTCGGGAAAAACATCCCGCATAAGGCTCATATTTTGGTTTCCTACCTTATGATGAAGCATCGTGGCTTTTATGTTGGGATAAAAGTGTGATTTATTATTTACCGAACACAGTAGGCGCTCGGCAGATCAATTTCAATAAAACAATGGATTATAAATGCCACCAGCAATCTGGCAGGAGCGGTAATCAACAAAACATGTTGTTCTAAATGCTGCATAATAAATTGACTATAATAAACTCATAATTATTCTACTGGCTACATTTCAAAGTTAGCACTAGAAAAATAAAATCGCCAATTTGGACTTGGCATTAACATCCGCAGGCTTCCTCAAATCACTCCCTCTCAACAGCTGCAGCATGGAGATGCAGGTGCCATGTGCTGCCCAGGAGGGCCAAGGCCACAGCATCTGCGTAGCATTGAGGCCTGATGTGTGTGGCACCCAGACTGAGCCCTGCCCCTGCTAGGGTCCACCCCAGAAAGACAGCTTACCCCCTCGTGGGGGTAAGGACCCTCTCTTGGCAGATAAAGAGGGGAGTGGAGAAGCAGCTACTTCCTTAGGGTGCACTGAGCTCACAGAGGATAAAAACTCATGGCCACACGGCTATGGCTCTGGCCCTACAGCTGGCTAGAGCTGCCCATAGGCCAGCAGGGACCTGCTGCTGTGGCTAGGTCTCTGCTTCCACCCTGGGCCTGGGCTCCTGTGTCCTATCCCGTTCCGCTTTCACCCTGCTCCCAGAATGGGCTGCAGGGGGAAAGGGCATTGACAGAGGCATGGAGAGGCAGGCTCCCACGCTTGCTTGCCCTGCTCTCTAGCTGAGCCAAGTGTGTTTGCCAATCTCCTCTCCAAGTCCCTTCTGGCTCCACACCTGGGCCTGGAACCCTCCTTGTGTCTTGGCTGCCCGCCCACGCAGTGGGGTGAGGCACCTCATGGGACCAGAGTTATGGGTGGGTGAGAATATTCAGAGAGACCCAGAGGGGAGGACTCTGTCAAGGTCACTGTCTGCCCTTGCCCTTGGCCCCCAGGCCTCTCAGAGAGGGGCTGAGCCCTCTCTGACCCACCCTGCGCTGGGCACCGTAGGGCACGACCACTGCCCGACTAAGCCCAAGGTCCAGAGGACAGTGGACGCTGGCCCACAATTTGTGGGGCTCACTGCAGCCTGGACTGTGAACCTGATTCTGTGAGGTCACTGGGGCAGGAAGGTTGGGGAGATGGCCGCTGGGGCCTGGCTATGGTCAGGCAATTCTACTGGCCTGCCTCTGGCCCCTTTGCAAATCATCCTCTGTATGCCACGACCTGCCGGCCAGGCCCCTGGGGAGAGGGCAGAGCAGCTCAGCACTAGTGTGTCCCTGTCACATCCCTTCTGCTGGTGATCTTGAGACATTCATGCTCTCTTCATTCACAGATGAGTAAACTGAGGCTCAGAGGGGAAGCAAGGGGCTTGGTTTCTTCCAGAAGGCTGAGATAGGCTCTGGCTTGAGCTAGCACATCCCAGCACATCCCATATACTGCCCATCCCAGGGAGCAGAGAGACCGTGGCCAGTGATGATGCCTGCATGCCTGAGGCAGGGACACCCTGGGATCGAGCGGGTCCCAGCACCCACCTAGCCCTGACAGCCCAGTACTCGAAGTCTCTGGGCAGCTGTGGTCTCTGCATGCCTACTCTTGTCCCTTGCCGGGTATGGGCGGGTGACTCTCAGGCACAGGCTCCCATGGTTCCCCAGTGTAGGGCTGAGTCCTACCGGGGCAAAGCTGGGTTCAGCCCGTGAGCAGCCACCGTGGGAACTCCAGTTGGAGAAGCGGAGGCAGTGGAGTGGCCAAGAAGGGCTGACAGCCACCACAGGGGCCTGAGAAGACACATGATACTGCCCAGAAGCAGGGCTCTGAGGGAGCCTGGTTCAGGTACACAAGCAACAGATGAAAAGAAAGGGCTGCGATGCCCCTGTCTACTGGCTGGTGACCACAGCAAAGTGCCTGAAGGCCAAGACGGAGCCTGTGTGGCTTGCAGCCGAGTCCCAGGTCACAGCCTCTGGGTGGCTCTTGGTGAACCTACCTGGCCAACATGCGGATGGTGCAGACATGGGACAGAGAGGGCCAAGTGCCTGTGGCAGGGGGCCAGGTCTGCAGGGGCTCCCAGACCCCTCTCGAGCCCTAGAGTGGCCTGGCATGCTCTGTGAAGGCCACAGGACCTGGCCACATCAGCCTTGTTGGGGCCTCCATAAGGGACTGTGGGCTCAGTAAAGCAGACTGGGGGGGTCAAACACCGCCTGTGCCCTCCTGAATAAATGGCTACTTGTGCCAAAGGGCCCTGTGGCTGAGGCTGGCAGGTTTTAGAATGTTGGGGCTCCCTGGGGTCTTTCTGCACCAGACTGAGGGGCCCTACCCTCTTGGAGCTAAGACATAGATGTGAGTATGGTGTCCCTGAGAGGTGAGGGTGGCCTTGGCAGTGGATGGGGACAGTTCCGGTCCTTCTCAGAGAACCCACCATGCCTCAGCCCCACAGGAAACCATGAGGGGACCCTGTCCAGTGCCCCTTTCTCACTGCTCCCCACAGGGGATAGGCTGTTGGCCTTGCAGAAAGCACCATGCAGTGGACAACCTTGGCAGAGAAGTCTGGGCCAACAATAGGCCTGGGGACAGGGATTCAGCAGCCCCTGGTTGGTCCTGAGGTTGAGCTGAACCTCAGCCGGGATGTTCACACACAGAGCCAGGCCGGGCAGCATGAGGGCTGGCCTCACTCACCACATGTCTCCGTCCTGGATTGTCCGGTCGTTGGGGGCCCCAGCGTGTCCGTAGTGCAGCACGGCTGAGTTCTCGCCACTGCAAAGAGCAGGGAAGATGCTCACAGCCAAGCCTTACCAGCGGGCCCCTGCCCCTGCCCCTGCCCACAGGCAGCACGGGCCACCCTCCAGCAGAGGCCCACAGCCTGAGGTGGGACCAGGGAACGTGGTGGCCCAGGCACCCCATAGGCACACAGCTAGCGGTCAGCCTCTTGGCCCACCTACAGGGCTTCTGGCTGGGAGCACCACTTAGGCACTGCCCGAGCTGGGGAGTAGGCAGCACACCTGAGGAATAGAAGAAGGGCACCCTAGCAGGTGGGCTAAGGAGGGAAGCTCCCCTTTTTAGCAGCTAAGGGGCAAGGGGCTTTCTTCTCTTTTTTGAGAAATGGGGTCTTGGTCTTGCTCAGGATGGTCTTGAATTCCTGGGCTCGGGGGATCCTCCTCCCTTGGCCCCTCATAGTGCTGGACTACAGGTGTGAGCCACCATGCAAGGCCCTCAGTGTCTCAGCAGCCACCCTGGCATCCTAGCGCCCAGCAGCAAAGCAGGAACCCAGTGTTCCCCATGCCTCTGCTCCAAAGGGCTCCCCTAATGAGTGACACCTTTAAGAAAAAAAGGACTTCTAAGTCTGTCCAAAGGGGAAAAAAAAACCCTACCGGGGTATAGTATTTATGGCCCCATTCGAGAGTCTCCAGGAATCATAAAAGCAGAAATAATGATTTTTCTCTCTATCCACCAGAGAAGAACATTTCCAAGGACTGAGATGTTCACATGTATTATTCATGCACCGAGGACGTGCGCGTCAGCAGAGCTGCCCGCTCCTTCCTGGCTGGGCAGGTGCCAGCCCCGAGGGGCAGAGCCTGGGCAGGGAGTGGGAGACCAGGTGGATTGAGTCCGGGAGACCAGGACCTACGTATGGTCAGGACGTGTGCCTAACACAGGGCTGTGCACACCCAGCGTGCACCGTGACACACACAGCCACAAAATGCCCCATGTCATAGTCCCCGGTACCTGTGAGCCTCCAAGCACACCCAGCTATGTGCAGAAGACACGCAGACTGCACACATGAGCACGGAGCTCCTACCCCCTCCACATGCCACGTGCAGACGCACTGACGATGACACGCACACCCACACAGCCACACCGACAGGTACACGCACACCCACGGCCATGCTGGTCCCCACCCCACACAGCCACACCGACAGGTACACACACACCCACGGCCATGCTGGTCCCCACACAGCCACACCGACAGGTACACGCACATTCACGGCCATGCTGGTACCCACACAGCCACACTGACAGGTACACACACACCCACGGCCATGCTGGTCCCCACACAGCCACACCTACAGGTACACACACACCCACGGCCATGCTGATCCCCACACAGCCACACTGACAGGTACATGCATATCCACGGCCATGCTGGTCCCCACACAGCCACACTGACAGGTACATGCATATCCACGGCCATGCTGGTCCCCACACAGCCACACTGACAGGTACATGCATATCCACAGCCATGCTGGTCCCCACACAGCCACACCGACAGGTACACGCACACCCACACATGGACACACAACCACTGCCTCCTGAGCCAGCACAGCCCCTTCCATCCTCTGCCCACTGGGGACACAAGGGAGGGGGTGGCAGGTGCCTCCTCTCTGTTGACTGATGGGGCTCCAAACACAAAAAGAGGCAACTTGGGCTCCTGAAGGCTCAGAGGGAAGTGTGACTTCCAGGCTGGGTCGCCAGGCACTGGTGTGGGAGTGCACATCTAAGCTGGGGAAGGCGAAGGCCCACTCGCTAAGCACTGCCCGTCCGCAGTGCCCGTCCCAGCCCCCCACCCTGCGGTCACGCTCTCACTTACCTGCCGCAGATGCAGGTGTAGGAGCTGTGGCGCATGCCGCCCCGGGAGTAGCAGTAGTGCTCGAAGAGGCTGCAGAAGAGACACACGTGAGAAGGGGGCCACCAAGGAGTGCACACACCCCCCACTGCCACCCCACCAGCCCTACGAACCCTAGGTCTTTTTTTTTTTTTGAGACAGAGCCTCAAGCTGTCCCCCTGGGTAGAGTGCCATGCCATCATAGCTCACAGCAACCTCCAACTCCTGCCTCCACCTCCCAAGTAGCTGAGACCACAGGTACCTGCCACAATGCCCTACTATTTTTTGGTTGCAGCCATCATTGTTGTTTGGTGGGCCCGGGCTGAACCTGCCACCTTAGGTGTATGTGGCTGGAACCTTAGCCACTTGAGCCACAGGCACCAAGCCCGAACCCCAGGTCTTAATCTGCTGCAGCTCCATGCAGGTCCGAGCTCCCCCCACCCACCACCACCATGTGAGTGTGCAGCCACAGAGGTCAGTGTGGAGTGAGGAGGAAGCTGGGCTCCAGCGGGGCCCAGCCACCTGTCACGGGAGCTTGCCATGCTCCCACGCTCATCAGGACAGACAGGCCACATGTGTGTTTGCAAGACTTGAGGTAGTATCCCCCCCCAATGACTCTGCAGCCAGTGTCTACCACCTCCAGGAGAGGCTGGATGCATGCCTAGGGGTGGGAGGGGAAACACAAGACCTCCTTGGACCCACTGCTGTCCTGTCCTGTGCTCACCCGGAGAATGGGGAGCAGGAGCTGCTGGGCATGGAGGTGAGGCGGGCAGCCTCCAGGGAGCTGGGCAGGCCCTGCTTCTCCCCACCTGGGATAGCAGCAAGGTCTGCAGTGAAAGACAAGACCCCAGCTCCCAGGCTGAGCCCAGAGTCAGCCACAGGGGAGTGGGGCCTCAGCAGAGCTCTGCAAGCTCAGGAGGAGTGAGACAAACACTCCAGAGGATGACCGGCCTTGACCAAGGCCCAGCAGTCGGAGCTACAGGGGTGGAGCACTGTCTCCTCCATGCCGGGCCCCATGGCGGGACCTGGAGATGGCAGCAGGGACTGGGGGGCCAGGCCAGCCACATCAACACCGTCAGTGTGGCTACGACCCTGCCCCACCCACACTGCATACAGTTTTGAACTTCAAGGGACCGAGCTGCACCCTGGGTTCTTCCCGGTTTTCTGGGCGTGCCAGGCACTTGGCCTCTGCAGACTCACCTGTGGAGGCTCTGTGATGGGGAGCCGCCTGACCTCCCGCAGAGGCCCAAGCCCAGGCCCAGGCAATAGCTAGCCTGCCTGCCCCTGCTCAGCCCACCTGCCACCCAGGCCCAGATGGCCCCAACACTACCCGCCCACCACCATGGCAGCTGTCCTCAGGGTACCAAAGGCTGCCTGTGGGCACGTCAAGTGGCAGCCCTGCCCTACATGTTCTGGGCCTGTTTCAGAGAATGTCTGTATAGAGGAGTTTAATTTTCCAGGCACTGTAAACACAAATTATGTATAATTGTTATGATTGGGTATTAAGTAGTTGTTATGCAGAAACGGTTCTGCTGCATTCAATCGGCTTTCAGACTTGCCTTACGAACCTTACAGGATAATTGGGTGTCTGCAGGTGGAATATCTCCACAACACAAAGGATTTCAGGATCTGCACGGGAGGCAAGGAAGCCACGTGCTCCCTCCTCAGCAGCTCCGCATTCTCGGTGGGAGCACGCAGGCAGCTGCTGGCAGCTTCTACCCTGGTCTCAACTGGCCACGAGGAGGGCGAAACACAAGCCACATCACCAAGCGGCCACAGCAGACAATCCCGAGGAGGCGGGGCAGAGGCCGTGTCCCAGACAGCAGACCCTGTGCACGAGGCCACACAATGGTGGCCCTGGGAGCTGACCCACACGGCCTCGCCTCCCTGCCTGGAGACACAGCACTCCCATGCACCCTGAGAGGTCCGAGCCACGCCACAGACCCGGGGTGCCCCTTTCACTCTGGGAGATAAGGCCTTGCTCAGACAGAAGCAAATCTTGGGGCCTCATGGCCATTCTCAAGGTGATAGGGACAGCGGGTCTCTGTGGCGACAGGTGACATGCAGACAACTACAGCTTCAGAAAGGACAGGCAGAGGCACGACAAACATGCAAATTCCATGAGGAAGAGGAGGCAGCAGCCTGAGGGCACGGGGTCCGGGCCCCACACCCACAGCACCTTCCCGAACGCACAACCCACTCAGTGCAGCAGACTCCTCACATGCCCTTGCTTCTGTTTAAGGAGTAAAATAATAATTTTGAGTCAAGAAGGAACAACTCACAGAAGCAGCACACTAAGGCAGGCTGACCCCGTTTTCACCTGCAACCTGCAGCCTCACAGTGGTCAGCTATGCAGCCACACTGACGATTTCACACACGGTTCCCTAAGAAAGTGCCAGAAGGTGAGGAGAAACGCCATGTGCTGAAAGCTCATTCTGGCCCCAAAGAGCCTGAGGTTTGTGCTGGAATTCGGTACCGAACTTTATTTTTAACTAACATTTCGGACATGACTTGAGGACACACAGGAGCTTTTGGTGCAGTAAACAGGTGGACGCTATGAGCCCATGTTTCCTGCAGACTTCGGGGTTGGGCTTCAAATGCACAAAGATGCCCAACTTCTCGGGCCGGCAGGGTGGGGCTCAGGGGGTCTGATATATTTTTGAGTTTTAAGGAGTGATGCCCCAAATTGGGGCTGCATGCTCAATAAGCAGGCAGTGTGAGGGCCCCAAACTTCTTGGGCAGAACTCAGCAGGCAGGGCTAGGTGGCCAGGGGTGAGCACAGACTGGAGGACAGGCTGCCACACATGCTGCGGGCTGACCTCCTGCCTGGGGCTCACCACATCAAGGCAGCGACAGCAGGTCACTCAGCGCTGTGTGTGTGGGAAACACAGCCAACTGCGAGGCAGAGGAGGGTCCAGATGACTCGCCCCCCTGGAGCGGGCTGGCCACTGCTAATACTCACCCAAGTTTGTGGCCAAATTTCACTGGAGGCTAACATGGCCCTTCTGGAACCACCGTAAGAATGACGATGGCTGAGTGGTTAGCCAGAAACCTTCCCACCTGCAGCACTCAGAGACGATCGACAAAATGCAAAGCCAAGTTCCCAAGGAGGGGAGGAAAGTGAGGCCAGAAAGGGACACACCACTGTCTGGGGGCTCAGAGCTTTGCTTTACTTTACTTTCCATGTGGGGACAGTGACAGGCTATGGGCACATGGGAGGTGGGGCTGGAACAGAGGTGCTGCCCCTGTGTTTACAAAGCTGGACCTGGGCCAGGGGCACACCTGCAGCCCAAATTCACCAGCAACAAAAGTGGCCACCAGGAGGCTTGCCTGGGCTCTGGGCGAAAGTCAAAACACTGACTTGGAATTCACAGGCATAGCTCTGTCCTCTATGGGTTTCAAGTTCAAATGTAAACTACCCACATGTTAGGAAATTCCCAAGCCAGGGAAAGAACAAAACACTTGGTCCCTGACTGTGATGCCTGGTGCACTTAGTGGGAGGTGACCCAAAGCCAAACTGGACAGCCATCCCCGCCCCCCGGGCTAGGCAGGATCTATGCACACACGCCACACACTCCCCGCCAAAACACACTACACCATACCCCCCCACACACACACACACACAACCCAAGACGATAAAACACAAGAGAAAACAGTTCATCAGAGCTGTCAGATACAACATATGGTGGGTGGGCTGAGATCCCCAAGAACTTCTGGGAATAGAATTAGCAGGTATCAACTTTAGGTTTTTTTGAGACAAGAGTCTCACTCTGTTGCCCTTGACTAGAGTGCCCTGGCATCATAGCTTACAGCAACCTCAAACTCTTGGTCTCAAGCAATCCTCCTGCCTCAGCCTCCCACGTACATGCCCACCACAATATCTGGCTAGCTTTTCTATTTTTAGTAGAGACTGGGTCTTGCTTTTGCTCAGGCTGGTCTCAAACTCCTGAGCTCAGGTGATCCTCCCACATGGGCCTCCCAGAGTGCTGGGATTACAAGCAGGAGTCATCGAACCTGCCCAGCCCAGGCAGCAACTTTAAACACACATAAAATACTAAAATAATCAATGCCTAAAAGGACAGTAGGAAAAAAGAACAGGCAGACTTTATAAAGAGCTGAAACAGAACTTCTAGAAGTGAAGAGGCCATCCATCAGAGGACAGCAGACAGCCTGACAGGCAAGAGTGTGGCCGCCCCCAGCGGCCCTCTCCACCTGTTCCTTCAATAAACCTGTGGCCAGCACAAGCTGCGTGAGCATGGCGCACCCCAAGGAGGCTCCTGGGTCAGTGCCCACCACCTCCCCCAGCAGCAGGGCTTCCTCCTGGGCAGAGGGAGGGTCAGGGTCTGCCTGAGTCCCAGCCAGCCAATCCCCCCTCCTGACACCCCGATGCTTCCTTCTGCATGGCCAGCCATTTCTCTAATGCTCTTGTCTATAAATTTCTCTCGAGCAAGACCCAGGTATCCTACGCTGTGCACCCAGGCATAAATGAGAACCCTTAAGTAACCTGGGAGCGTCTGTGCTGTGAATAACGAGGTGGCTGGAGTCATTGCGGTGTCGGGGTGGGGTGGGGAGCAGGCCATTTGTCAGTGCCTGGTGATGAGAAATGGGGCAGAAACAGCAGATTTTAGGCCCAGATCTGCAGGAATGCTGTCTCCAGGGACACCACGGCTGGGCCTGCCCCTGGGGCCTACAAATCCTGCCTGTGGAGCATCCTGGGCACCCGGCCCAGCTCCTGCCCTTGTAGGTTTATCATCTAACATGAAGATAAGCTGGAGTCGTATAAAAACACATTAGCTGCCTGAGATAATGGCAGAAGGGCTGCCCCGGCAGCCGGGCTATTAGTGCAGGCCATGAGCGAGGGCTGCGTGGGGGCAGGGGAGACCAGCAGCAGGCGGTATAGAAGTGGCAGAGACCACCTCGTTCCACCTGCCGGGCGGGGGCCTCCATGGGCTGCGGTCCCCATGAGGTGCACAGGGCAGGGAGATGGGCTGGGAGGTGGCTCAGGAGGGCAGGCTGACAACTGGGGAATGCCCTACCCAGCCTCTGTCCTGATGTCCTTGCTCTGGGTAACCCCCCCTACAGCCTCCTGGGGCACCACTCCACACTGACTCTGAGGCCAAACCTTAGCTCTGCCACCCGCAAACTGTATGGTCTCTCTGTGCCTCAGTTTCCTCATCTGTAAATGAATGGGGGGATGACAATGGTAGCTCCCTCCCAGAACTGCTATGCCAGTTAAATGGCTCAGCGTGTGTGGAGCGCACAAGTGCCAGGCAGCTGGGAGCATCATGCACAGGACGTCAGGACGTGAGCCGTCACTGCTGCACCATCAGAGCCTGGAAGGAGGGGCTCACAGGTGCCTAGCGTCAGGCTTTAAGAGACAGCCTTTTGGCTACTCCTCTAAAAACCAACCAGAGCCTATGTAGATCTAAGCCCAGACACCCACTCCCACATCTTCCAGGGAAGCCAAGTTCTATGCAGAGTCTGCCAGCCTCCTCTGCAGGGTGACACACCTACCACCTCCAGGAAAAAAACAACACAAAGGCATGTCCCCTGCATCAGCTCGCAAGCACACAGACCGGCTTCCTGCTCAACAAAGGCATCTCAGCTGTCCCCCTCCATGCTGTACCTCTGCCCCCCCCCACCCCCAAGGGTTGTCCCAGGGATCTCACCTCCTTGGGACAGACCAGGCCTGAACACATAAGGGAGGGGCGGGGGATGCTGAGAGTCTCGTGCTGTTTGGGGCCAAACGATGGCGTGTCTGGTTATCTCAGCACTGCGTTACTTTTATTAGTTACGGCATTTTCTGGGGAAAAATGTTCATAATCATGTAATTGAAGTGATACATTTATTGAAGACCTACCCACTTACAGGAAGAAAATTCAGAGAAACAGAAAGCAGGTCTGCAGAGGGGCGGGGAGGGGCTGATCATGGCAGGCGGGAGGGCGTCTGGGTTTCCCACAGTGGGAGCAGCAGCAGAGGACTCGGCTGTTGCTGCCAGTGGGTGGGGTCAGTGGAAGAACTTACTTCACATGGTACCAGAAGCCCGTACTGAACTACCCTGAATTCTGGGGGGAAGGGAAGCTGCTCCTCTCCTCTCCTCTCCTCCGGGTGACCTGTGGGCCATTAGAGGGCACTGTGTGCTGCTGCCTGGGGGGCGGGGGTCCCAGTGACCTGCTGGGGTACTGCCCCAGCCCATTGGCACACGCTCTCTATGGCTTTCCTGAAGGGCAGGTACCAGGACCCGGCAGTGAACTGGGGGGTTTCCCTGCACCTCCCTTTCCCCAGGCCCCAGGGTGAGGATAGACACAGAGAAGGCCAGGGACAAGCCATAGAAATTCCTAGTGTTTTAAATCTGCAAGTGACATTCACATGGTTTGTCACCAAGAAGGGAAGGACTAAAGCCAGAAACGGAACAGCTTTTTAACAAACCTCGGCCCGTGAAGCTCTCTGTGCTGTCTGGTGCTCCCTGAGCCTCCCCACCGTGGCCCTGGTCCTCAGACTGAGAACGCCCAGCTGAGGGGACACCTTCCCACCAGGACTTCCCAAAGACCGGACGCTGGGTCACAGGGAGTCTCAGGCCTGTGCCAACCAGATGAACACAGACTCTGTGAGCCTCCCTGCCTGCCCAGGCCACTATCCCAAACTCCTCAGCTCCTGCCAGGGTGACCCCTATGGATTGATGAAGCCAGGCCCTGCTGACCACTCGGACTGAGACGCTGGGCAGGCTACACAGACATTCCACTAAGAAAAACCCAATAGCCACCTGCAGTGCTTAGCATCTACAACAATCCTCTGGGGGATGAGCAGTTTTCCTGCTTCACAGACAGGAATCTGCAGCTCTGAGCGATGTCGTGCTGTGCTCAGGGAACCTGCTGGGTCTGTGTTTGGGCCTGGAGTCCGTGCGGGCTTCTGGCTGCAAAGCCGTCTCCACCCAGATACCTTCAAAGCTTCAGGTCTGCCAGCTGGTGTGGGGCTGGAACAGCAGGTGCCATGAGAGCTGAAGATCACGTGCTCGGCCAGCACTGGCGAGGTGATGCTACAGCTAACGCCTCCCCGCGTTTGGACCTTGCACCTGTGCACGGGGCCCAAAGGAGGCTGAAACAGGTCTGCAAGGACAAATGCCCTCACCAGTTCCCAGAGAGGGTGCCCCAGGCTGGCTGGCAGAACACAGGAGCTGGCGCTTACAACAGGAAGAGGAGGGAGAAGCGCTTGCCCTCTCTCCAGGAGCGGCCTTATCAAGGTAAGAGATAATTAGCATTTTAATTGGATAATTGGGGATTCTAAATTGCCTATCTTGTATTAAGCATAACTGAGGACATAACATGACATTCAATTAACAAATCTTCCCTTTTATTCCTGACATGCTTGGTTAGGTTGACTTTCTGAGTTGCTGGTATCAGTTACTGGATAAAACATTCCATCTCTTCTGAGCTGTCAGAGCCCCGACTGCTGATATACTTAGATTTTATATATATAAGAGAGCTTAGAAATCCTCTATATGAAGAAAGAAAATTATCCAGTCTCATCACTAACCATAATCAAAGGTTTTGCCAAGTAGCCTTCCAGACTTTTTTTAAAACACATAAACACAGATTTTTAAAATAATTAGTTATAAACTTTTTCTAAAAAGCCGCTTTTTTACTTCTGCGGGAAGTATGACATATGTAAAGAACCCAAATCCTGAGGGCACAGTACAATGACCTGGCAAAACGCGGGGAGCCCCCGGCCCCTGGCGCTCTTCCCCAAGGGCAGCCAACTCCCCTAACACCACAGGTTTTGTGTGTTTTTGAATTGTATGTAGATGAAATCAGACAAGCTGGCATCTTTTGCGTCTGGCTGAGAGACTGTCTGGGCGGTGGGCAGCAGTCACCTTTGCCTTCTCACTGCTGGGTGGGGTCCCACAGGGTAAGCGTACCCCTGTGTATCCTCCATCTGCTGCTGGTGACCACTCGGGTGTTTCCAGATTGGAGCTGTTAGGAGTGGTGCTTCCAGGGGCTGGGGGGGGGGGTGTGTGGTCTTCTGGGGGCACGTGGATCTGTACTGAGCAAGCAGCTAGGAGCAGAATGCCACGTCATGGGGTTTTGTGGGGGTTCAGCTTTATGGGACAAAGCCCACAAGGTTTTCCAAGCAGATGTGTCCAGAGCCATCGTCCCCTAACTTCTTTACTCCATATCTGCCCATGGGACCCAAACTCAGCTGAAACGGATCTGTGAGGACAAACTGCCCACCCGTTGGTCCCGGGTGAGGGCAGGGCTGTTCTGTCAACAGATACATGTCTACACCATTTTTATTTGTCGTGTTATCATCACGTCCAGAATCTGATGACTTCTCCTCGCTACCACTGCACGCTCCCCAGTGCGCACCACGTCCTTGTCCACCTGGTCAGTGGTCTGGCTGGCCTCCCAGCTCAGTCCTTGTACTCTAGAAAGTATGCTCCACAAAGGATCTTAAGTAGGATCACAGACTCCTCTGCTCAGATGTTCCCCTGGCTTCCCACTGGCAGCCCCTTTGCCCTCTCACACGTGGTCTGTCTCGCCCGCTCTTGGAACCGCCAGGTAGGTTCCCACCTTGGGGCCTCCGTGGTGCCCTTCTCTCCACCTGCAGAGTGTGGCCCAGAGACTCGCAGCTCTCTCTCTCTCCAATGTGTCCCTCTCAGGGAGGCATCCTGAGTCCCTGGATACAAGGTAACCAGACCCCTTTAACCTTCACTATCTCACTATCCCGCCCTTTACTACGTCTGGCTATCTTCCTATCACCCACATCCTCTGCAGCCTCCCATTCTACTGATCTGTCATTACACCATCCCTGGCACACAAGGAGGTCTTCAGGACATTTCCGTTGGGTGCTGGAGTAAGTAAATGGTTACGTGGGCTGTACCACGGCCTCTGATTTACTTAGCCAGCTGCGTAGGTTAAGTTACCTCCACCTCTGTGTGATAATGTGACAGGCGCCCATAAGCCAGGTGCCTTTTTTCTGTCCTCAGGCTAAATGCCTGGAGGGGAAATTACTGAGGATATGCACATTTTTGAGTCTCGGGTCACATTCTGCAAAATGGATGGCAAATGCTTTCCAGGATTTTCCGGGTCCTGAGCAGTGTACTGCGGGGCCATCCGCCGCAGGGCCAGGAATCTGGTAGGCAAAGCCGTTGGTCCCCGCTTCCCTGACTAACGGGCATGTTTTAACACGTTTACGTGTCTGTCTCCTCATATTTCGTCCTCTCTGAGGGGCTTGCTCCTTTTGTACAGATGTGAACATTCATCTTTTTCTTATTGATCCGTAAGGGATTTATATAGGGAGGACACCAGGCAGTGGATCTGACTAGTAACAAGTTTCCCCTTTTGCTCTTTAATTTTCTTTATGGCATTTCTGGACAGATAATTTACATTTTTATTGGTTAGATCTGTTAAATCTTTTTTTCTTTATGGTTTCTTCCCTTAAGAAGTCATTCCCCACTGCTATGATTCTATAAACGCTATCATCTTCTGTGGGCTTATTCTGTTTTCATGTTTATATTATCAATCAGCGTTGGACTTTCGTGATGGAAATCACGGGCACAGCTCCGTGTTACAGTCTTCTGCTAACTGTGCCTTCCGCACTGGCTCAGAGAAACTGTCGCTCTGAATGACGGATCCTGCCGACTCCTGGCACTCTGCTACCCCGCAGGGACTTCCCACCACCCTCGCTGGGGCTTTGGGGGCAAGTTCCACCTCTTGCAAGCAGCTGGGCCCATCTCGACCCTCCCCACCACCTTCTTTCCTGATTCCGGGGCAGGGAATGGTGCCCAGGAAAGTGACCACACAGAGGAGAAAAACTCAAGAGCCCTGATGTGTGGCTCAAGTGGGAAATTCTAGATCTGTGACTCCAGGCCCAGCTGGGGACTGACACCCCTGAGTTTGCATGGCTCTTCCCCCACTTGCTCAACTACAACGTGCCAACTGTTCTCTGACTTATTCTCGGCGCAACATGTGCTCACGTTTGACCCACTCTCAGTCACGCTTTTAACGCTTTCCTTGGCCCTAAAAACAAAACAATGCTCCCTTTTTAAAATGGACCAGGTGGCCCTAGGAATCATCCAGCGAGATCCAAACTATATGAGGAGGAAGCAAAAAGGTCGTCCAGGGTAAATGGAGACAATCCCAGCTCAACACAATCCAGAGGCCATTGTATAAGAGACATGGGCGCCCTACCCTGGGCCCTCCCCAGGAAGGCACAGGACAGCCAGGTTTGTGGGGAACTCTCTGGAGGTGAGACTAGGCGTGAGGGGGTAGAAGGGAGCTGGCGTTCCCCAAAGCATTATTTAACAGGCCACAAGAGGACACTGCGTGGTACACCACTAAACACGCCTCACACAGTAGGTATTTAGAGCGTTAAATTCCATTTATAGCAAATTATACTGGGGTTCACTCATGACTGGGATAAAAAGCTTCTAAAAAGTTTCATATATTTAATGAAAAAAATGAATCAGCTTAAGGAGAACTATTAAGCAAATAATAGCAGAGGTGGGGAGGGGAGCGGGCAGAAATAGTAAGGTGGGGTGAGGACCCACTGCCGGCGGGAAGCCCTGCTCAAAAGCCTGGTTTTAGTTCTGGCAGGGGGAGGAGCTCCCCGAGCCCCAGATGGCAGCTGGGGGATGAATCCGGACACAGCCCAAGTTCTCTCCTCTGTCTGAGCCTAATCCACGCCCTACCTCGGTAGTCTGGGGAGGTACTGGGGAGCACTGCCGAGGGTTTTCTGCTCTGCTACCAAGCACAGGTGCCGAGTGGCCCTTTCCTGGTGCTCCTAGTCCTGGCAGGAGACTCACTTGACAATATTTCCACCCTCTTTCTTCTCTCTCTCTCTTTTTTTTACCTTGAGACAGAGTTTCACTCTGTAGCCCTGGGTAGAGTGCCTGGTGTCATAGCTCATAGTAACCTCAAACTCTTGGGTTCAAGCAATCTTCCTGCCTCAGCCTCCCCACTAGCTGGGACTACAGGCACCTGCCACAATGCCTAGCTAGTTTTTCAACTTTTAGTAGAGATGGGTCTCATTCTTGCCCAACCTGGTCTCAAACTCCTGAGTTCGAGGGATCTACGCTCCTCGGCCTCCCAGAGTGCTGGGATTACAGGTGTGAGCCACTGTGTCGGCTTGCCACCTTCTTTATTTAATCATTAACTCTGAGGCTGGGTCATTGGATCAACACTGTTCAGAGTACTGTCTGTCTCTCTTGATACTCTAAGATATAGGATCATAATAACAGAGCATCCCTCGTGCCTCGTGGCCCCCCACTTCACCCCTTGGAGGGACCTCGATTCCAGCTTCCCCCAACACCATGAACTTCCCCCGCGGGTGGAAGGAACAAACAGATGCTCCCCAAACACGGACCCGGCAGGAGACGAGGGGCCCCAGCTCCCAGCTCGGGCAGTCAGGACGGAGTGCCCCTCATCCCGTCTGAGGAAGTACTCTGCTTTTCAAAACCCTCTACTGTGTTTTGTTCTCTTGTCTTGAAAGAGTCCAGCAGTACTTTATTTCTAAACATCAAATTCCTTTTTCAGCCGTACCATCTTAAAATATTCCACAAATTGTGTCATTTCGAGGTAACTTTCTCTGAAAAGTTCTGTTTTCTACTGATGCCTTTCTACAGTGGGTGTGGTGGCTCACGCCTGCAATCGCAACACTCTGGGAGGCCCAAGTGGGTGAATTGCCTGAGCTCAGGAGAAGACCAGCCTGAGCAAGAGCAAGACCCAGTCTCTACTAAAAGCAGAAAAAGTATCCAGGCATTGTGGTGGGCGCCTATAGTTCCAGCTACTCGGAAGGCTGAGGCAAGAGGATTGCTTGAGCCCAAGAGTTTGAGGTTGCTGTGAGCTATGACACCAGGCACTCTACCCAAAGTGACAGAGTGAGATTCTATTCCTCCCCTGCCCCCCAAAATAGTGGCAACTGAAGTGGTATCTCTGCCCCTACTCCATCTCTAGCTCTGGGCAGCCCTCTGCAGCCCCTGCAGCTTACCCTGATTCATCTGGTGGACCTCACATTCTCAGTTTCCCTCCGCTGAAGGCTCTGGAGAGAAGCGGAGATGACAAGTGGGCGCAGAGATGACAAGGTGACCCGATGACACATAAACCAGTGCAGATAAGGTAAGCACAGGCCACTAAGACAGGGGCCTGGTCACCCAAGAGGGAGCAGCAGGCCAGTGGTCAGCCCCCGGGCTGGAGGGACTGAGGAAGGGCCGGGTCACTGGCACCCAGGATCCCCAGCGAGCAGCAAGACAGGATAACATGGCGCCTGGCCAGGAGGGCAGAACCCCCAACACCTCTGAAGACATCTCCTCTCCGGGAAGGTACTCCCAAGCTTCCAAGAAGCGCAAATCCCAGGACTGAGTCAAACTTGCAGCGGGGGGGAGGCCCCAGATGCCATGGCAGGGCCAGCCTGGATGGGACCCTGGTTGGAAGGGCCTCCCACCCACAACCTGCGATGACTGTATTTTCCCTATTAAGGGTGAACTGCTGAAAACCCCTTTTCTAACGAGCCTCTCCATCCCCACTCACGACTCCAAACATTATTTTAGTCACACTTGGCTGAAGGAGAAACGGGAATGCTATTTATCACCTTGAAAGTCTTTATCCACTTAAGATGATAAATGGGGTTGTGCTCACACTGCCCCTCCAGAAAGATCAGCCCTGAAAGGGGAGGCGCTCCAGCCGGGACCATCTCCAAGCTTGGAGCGGGAGGAGGGGTGTCCTGCCTGGCGACTCTTCCAGCACATTCTGCATCTGTGCTCCCTTGAGGCTTGAGGAAGTACCACTGGGGCCCGAGTCACAGTTCAGAACAGAGGAGACACTACCTTCCAGGTCTGCAGAGCACAGAGGTTGCCTGTCCGCCTCCCACCTGGGGTAGAATGTCAGTAGGGCACGGGTCCGTAGAGGCTGGGAGAGGAATTTGACACTAACTCATGTGTCTTTCTCCTGCTCGCATCTGAGATATACAAGGCAGGCTCAGAAAACTACTACTCTAACGGCAAGATGCAAGAGAAAACATAACCCCCACAGATTTACATTTTGGGGAGCTTCAACTTATTTATCAATAGCTAATTAATAAGGTCTAAGTCTTTGGATGGCAGGATGATTAAGCTGTTTTTGAAATAATCCATTTTTAATTAAAATGCTACCCTCTTTTGGTTGCTAGGTATATTCAAAAGGAAGCTTTAACAGATGTCTTGTTTTTAAACACACATTATACAAAACCAATAATTAGAAGAATTCATGCTTTTAATTATATTTCAATTATTCTTTGCCTATCAATGCAAAGTTAACTTTCTTTTCTTTAAGGTGCAGTCACTGAAGCCAGCAGACAGCTAACGAAACCTTCCGTGTGCCCATCTGTACCACTGCCAGTGTGCTTGTAAGGAAACCATGCCCATCCTGGCAGAGGGTGAGGTGGCCCTGGCAAGTGACCTGCTCTAGGCTGTGCTCTCCTGGCCATAGCCTCTTAAAAGTTCCACTGCAGGCTCGGCGCCTATAGCTCAACCAGCTAAGGCGCCAGCCACGTACACCTAAGGTGGCGGGTTCCAATCCCCAGCCTGGACCCACCAAACAACAATGACGGCTGCAACTAAAAAATAGCCGGGCGTTGTGGTGGGCGCCTGTGGTCCCAGCTACTTGGGAGGCGGAGGCAAGAGACTCGCTTGAGCCCAGGAGTAGGAGGTTGCTGTGAGCTGTAATGCCACGGAACTCTACCCAGGGGGACAGCTTGAGGCTCTGTCTCAAAAAAATAAAATAAAATAAAATAAATAAAAAATAAAAAAACATTAAAAAAAAAAAAGTCCCACTGCAGACCAGATGCAGTGGCTCACACCTGTTATCCCAGCACTCTGGGAAGCCAAGGTGGGTGGATTGCTTGAGCTCAGGAGTTTGAGACCAGCCTGAGCAAGAGTGAGAACTTGTTTCTACTAAAAATAGAAAAACTAGCCCAGAGTTGTGGCAGGCACCTGTAGTCCTAGCTCCTCAGGAGGCTGAGGCAGGAGGGTTGTTTGAGCCTAAGAATTGGAGGTTACTATGAACACCATGGCACTGTACCCATGGTGACAGAGTGAGATCCTCTCAAAAAAAAAAAAGAATCCCAGCTCGGCGCCTGTGGCTCAAGCGGCTAAGGCGCCAGCCACATACAGCTAAGGTGGCGGGTTCAAATCCCCAGCCCAGACCCGCCAAACAACAATGATGGCTGCAACCAAAAAATGGCCAGGCATTGTGGCGGGCGCCTGTAGTCCCAGCTACTTGGGAGGCTGAGCCCAGGAGTTGGAGGTTGCTGTGAGCTATGATGCCATGGCACTCTACCCAGGGGGAC